>QNGE01001735.1:69909-130054 GCA_008508345.1 Paragonimus westermani
TCGAGATGATCGCGGATCGAGATAATCGCGTGATAAATACGGCAGAGATACGGGATGGATCGTTGGAGGGCAGAACGACATATAATGGCTTTCGCTACATGACGGAACTGATACATGGTGTCTAGAGCGACTGGAGTATCCTCAGAAGAGTATGGTGTGCAAATGAGTGTTTCCGTTTCTAGTCGTGCTCAGACGCTTAAGTGGTGTGTTGGTTTCTCCAATAAAGTGACCTTTGTGTTGTCCGCCTTCTGGATTCACAACACTCGTCCGTAGTGTATATCCTGACCGTTACCGGGTCTGGGACTCCAATCGCGATTCCACGGGGCAACCGTGTTAACTACCGCATCATCAGTCTCACGTAGTTATAAACCGAATTATCATACTTAAAGCCTCACGCCCACTCACATGTAAGTATCACACTGCATGTGGGAAAGGTGTCCTCATGGAGTGACTCAAAAACATGGTGGCTTTGCTAATACAATAGTCTGTCGGTTCACGCGTGTGTTCGAGAAACACCACGGTTTTCCTGTTGCGGACAGTGATACATTTTGTCATTTTGCAACAAGGCGATGAACTAATGGCGTCAGACGATTGGTCCAGGTCACGCACAGGCAGGTGTGGTTTATGTGAGTACAGGTGTGCATGTCTGAAATACAAACATACATTCCTTCTAGCTGAACTTATCCGAGCACTCAAAGATATGATAACAAAGAAGTTTCAGCGCTGAAGAAACCGCTTTGTGTTCTCGCGGCAGATATCAGTTATAGAGTGCACTTCGATCTCTGAACATTTAAAGAGAGACGGATATTGCTGTCTCATCGAATGACAATAGTTCCAGTGTTTCTTTGGGATAAATAAGAATAGATTTTCATGCTAGCACTCAAATTTATTGACTGACTATTTCATGTCTGTACGGCTGAATAGCTCATGTTATCCGATCGCGACCTGAGCGGTCGAAGCCGACACCGACATCCAGCCTTGCATAGTATTGATAACAGTTGCTCGTGGTCAGACCAAGCATACAATTCAGTAAATCAATAAAGCGATACGGTAGCTACCTGTTAAGTGCCTTCGTTTGGACTACAGGCCCCGTACGCCCACTACTGCGTTATATGTTTTATCGAGCACTGTCTTACTACGAGACGAGAGGGGAAAACGACCATAGTATCGCGTCCACAAAGATAACTTTGGTGCTTAACGTACGGAAATCTGCTTCAATCCGTTTAGAACGTCTGAAAGAAGACGTTTGCGTTTTATCTGAAACTAGTATGTGTTGCAAGTAAACGTTGTTCAATTAGAGATTCACAACATTAAACTACTGTTATAGTGTTTGGAAGACGAGGACCTGCGGTTATGTAGGGAGCAGTACCGATGCGTCTAACACAAAAAAGAGATTGAGCAGACAGTTCATTACATGCACACTGAGAGATACTGTTTCCCCAAATGGCATCAAACTCCAGATGAAAAAGCAACTGATTTCATTGCACAAATCCAACAGGTTATATCAGACTGCCGGTAACCACATCGGAGGAGGGAATTGCACTGCGACTTTTCAGTTAGAGAATCCAGAACAAACAACCATGTGAAACGCTATTGTTCGAGGCTGAATTCCAGACCAGGAGCAGTGGATATAGTCGTTACTTTACTCGGAACCACATGCACTTCCACAAACAACAGTAAGCAAAGTAGTTGAGTGGACGGTGTATAACAGTGCTGTACCAATCAGGTTACGCTTTTTAGCTGTGTGAAGCGCGGACGGCTTTTCTAGTTGACAACTGATGGACCACTAACATCAGGACAATCAGGACACTCACGGTTGGTCGTAGTCGTGATGTCACGGTTGGTGAACCCGAAAGTGAAGCGCTTCTGGTTTACAAACGGCCGTCGTGGAAGCAAGGATTACCAACGTTGTGTCTCACCCCGCATTAGTGTTCGCATTATGGTACCCATGGCCTAGGCAACCTTTGTCTAATGTCAGCGATGCTCGTGTCTGTCAAGTTTCAAAGAACAGTGTGCTCATACTGTAGCGAGAAGGCGTCCAATAAAGCACAATCTTTATTGTCCAAACCGCTAGTCACATGCAACGCGCGCTCTCTCGTTTATAAGTCGCAATTCCAACCCGCAGCACCCCCCGGTTTCCGTTCACACGTCGTGCGCACTTCTAACCGGTTTACGTGCGTGACCGGTGCCTTCTATCGGAGGGTTTTTCGCTTGCCATTCCTCGTCNATACCACATGTTGAGCAATATACAAGCTCCGAAAAAAAAACAAGTAAACGGTGTGAAGTGCCGGGGTATTCAGAGGGCTGGGACTGTATGAAACAACAGAAGAAGGTTAATTTCAATGATTTCGTTCTTCAACTACTAAGTGACCTCAGCAGCTGACCCAAGTATGAAAATATTCTTGTCACCGCCCGGACACTAATGAACGCGCACTAAAAAACTACCATATATTGATGGCTTAATAAGACCGGTATGAGCCATCATATTTACAAACAGCTTATGCAGTCCACATCTGTCAGACTGTTTCAGCGGTGAACACATCTGTAGATATCAAAGAAGCTAACTTACTCTGACTTTTACTGAGCTTATTTGCAATTGTATTCGCAAATTTTCCACCGAATATCTACAAATTTAACCGTCACATTTTGATTCTTCGTCCATACGGTGACGAGGCTGATAACTTAGCAATCGTCTGCTGATGTTCATGTTCGCTAACAACAACACGCTCCAGTAATACGTGACGAACTGCCACCATTATAACATCATGACTACGAACGATTTTTTTTAAAGGAATGTAAAATACAGTTAATGGATCACTTTAAGGGTTAGTATGTTCCGGACTTTCTAACATTTCAGCTAAGTCCCCCTAATTTAATGCCTCCTTATTACAGTGAAAAGTCAGGCTGGTACAAACAATTTTCTATCAAAATCATACTGCTTATCAACGATCCCAGAAGAACTGACTTGTGGAGAGCTATCCTGATTGACAGTTGTTGGACCAATAGTGTCAGGACGATCGTTACACTCATGACTGATTGCAGTCTTCTCTTTACGATTGGTGGCCCCGAAAGTAGTATGTTACGTTCTGTAAACAGTTGTCCTAGACGCTTGTATTACCACACCGTAGCATAGACGTTCCAATAGCTGGCGTGCTGTACTATTCAACTACGGAGCCTGTTACCAAGCTGTGGCAGATCTAGTGAACAAAATGATGGCGATTATGCACCAGTAACGTGTTCCACTTACTCGGCAAACAGCGGGCCCTCGATTGTCAGCCCTGCGATTATCAGCGGAACATACGCACAAAAAAACATGCGCGCTAGTCAACAGGCCTGTACCAGAGATGGTCGCAGGTACTATGTGTGCAAACGCGTGAAGAAAAAACAAATCTCAACGTCGCTTCTCAGAAGGCGAACGTTTCAGTAACACATCAAGGTAACAGACGCGAGGACGTGAAGTGCACCACGACCCCCCAGTTGTGCACCACGTCAACAAGATCCTTCTCCTTCACCATTCAATAGGTACTCACCACTTACACCTGGGTATTGTTATCAGTACTTTCATCATTACAGGATAATGTTTTAAGTTGCAAGCGACTCCCCCCTGTTTGTCTATTCTTTACTGTTCATACGATTTTGCTCAATCTAGTTACACATATTAATCATGAACCACGTACCCACCTGTGGCAATAAACTGTAAGTGTTAAGCCTTAGTTATAACTCGACGGCAGACTACTCCACAAGCACCCCGTGTGCAACAGAAATTGGCGGACGTTTTTTTGGAGCTGTCTTTTTCACTTTCCGGAATAGCGCTAGCAGAACGAGCACCTGTTGACGTGCCTGTCATAAACGCTGCCCACTGTAACAAGCTTTCCACCAGTCCTCATACGGGTTGACTGATGACCAAATGCATACGCACATGCATCTCTTCAAGCATGCTTGCTGTCCACTCCATACGTTCACCATAGGTTGCATGAATAGAATTCAGTTTACTCGTCTTTCAGTTAGCAGATGACCGTCACATAGTTCAGCAGTGTGAACTGGTCTTAATATGCTGTTTCCTCTAGGTCAAATTAAGCACGGCCAACGTACGGTAAGTTGAACTTACCGAAGAATAATAAACATAGCGCAATATAACCACGATTAGATACAGTCGACGGCATGCCTTTCGGGTTAGCCTATCACGACGATGTTTGTGCAAGCCACTGGTGGTTCCACCCACACACCGCGTATCCAGAGTTAACCCGAAAGAATAAGTCCAAGAGGCGTCGTTCAGTCGACCAATGCTGGTCGACCAGATAGTAAGTGAGTAGGACGGCCTGACCCTTTTTTACTTTAGGAAACAGAAGACAGCTACCATTGATAAGCTCTAAAGAAGGAAGAAAGATTGGACATGTGAGGTAAAATGTGGGTTAATACAGGAACACAAAATTGCACTCTAAGTAGGATAGGAAAGAAAAAATCAATCAATATGTTCACCACACAGCGCACCCAGAAAGTTGGGGAAAAGAAAGAGTAGAGGGCCACCATCACCCGGTTTTCTGAAAAAGAGAGAGGGTGATTTAGCAAACGACGGTGGTCATTCGTTGATCTGAACCAGAAATAGATAAAGGGGACGTAACTTACTTGAAGCTAACGTACTCGTCGTCACTTCATTGACGGTGTGCCCTGAGTGTGTTGATGACCAAACAGTCTTAGACCCCTAGCGGGTTCATTACAACGTCATATAACCATGTTATCATGACCTACTGTTGTGAGCCGAGAAAGGTGGACGGCACAATGTTTATTTATTAGGGGAAACCGGTACGCAATTTATGCATCTCCATCAGATAACGGACAAAAACACTCATTTGCACACAACACTCGTCTCAGGACGTCCCAGTCGCTATGGATGCCAATGCTCAATTCCTTCATGTAGCGAAAGCAATTCCCCGTGACGCCTCCCTCCAATGATCCTTCTTATATTTCTCCCGTATTTTTCCCGCGGCCATTTCGATCCATGCTGTCGCCTTCCTACTGAATAGTGGTGCTGTAAGCAGTATAGTGCGACTGACCATCCTCACTACACTCTGACATTCATATGCATATCGTACACTTGAATTCACAGCCGCTAACCTGGCTGTCTCTGATGGTTAGGCCATCAAAACACTCATAGTACATTATCAGCAAAGAGACGACGCGTATATTTGGCGCGTCAACCTTTTTTCACTCTTATCAACCAATGATCGTGGCGTTGAAGGTTACCTGTTCCACGCATCTGCGAGCTTAGTGCTTTGAGTATGTAGGTATCACGTGGTTATCGTTTAATAAGATCAGAGATTTCGATCTGCCTCAGAAGCTCAAAGCGCGACTGGAGCTAACAAGACAATTACTGTGTCTGCTATCGAGACGATCCGGCAACGTGATCATTACTCGCAAGCGAGAGTGGTTGAGAACTCAGATAAAATCATTCGGTCGTACGTAATCTTAGGCCAATGACACAGTGGGCAGCACGGTTGCCACATGAAAAACTTGGCCGGAATCCTAGTCGCGGTCTTGACGAGCTCTAACAAGAGCAAAACCCTAGTCTAGTTCCCCCTTTCGGAAAAGGTTGACTGGAAGGTCCGTATGAGTGCGAAGACTTTGATCGAATGCGAGTGATGATCAATTTGAAATTAAGCAAATCCCCGGCTGCCCATCAATAACGTGTGTCGTTCACACTACTCACGAGTGGTATAGCGGTTTAAAGAATATTTGAGCGGTCAATTAAAGTGTATGTTTGAGCAATGTTTCTTTTGTTCTCGTCAATTACATACATGAAGTGGTAATCAAATGGATAAAGGAATGAGTGCGTACAGATAAAATAGTATTGTTTCGTAGGCGAATATACCAATTCGGGCGTTACCCAAATTCACACGGAGACAAAACTTCCTCAGTATAATGAAGCATCAAACCATGCAGCCTCTTTCAGGCACCCACTTACATAGACACAAAAATGTGCACCCCACTAGTCTGTCGCCAACAGGACTGTAAGATGTCCTAATTTTGCAAACCTTTGTGGTATGTTGATAAATTGTATTCGATAGAATGTACACGTGCTACTGCAGATGCCAGATGACGTTCAAATAAAAGCTGATTTAGGTGTTATTCCTTTACTCGTAACATTCATGAGGCAGTTCATTTGTTGTTACTCAGCCGTGCATGTGCTCAACCTGAACAGGTCGTCTAGTTGAGCTGTACATGTCGAATTGTAATGCAAAGACTGTTGTATGAGCCTAAAATGCGGTGGGGGGGTTCGTAGTACAGTGGTGATCGTCTCTTCGGATGACAGACCGTAAAAGCCATCCCCTTGGTCGTGATAAGAAGAAACAGCGCACAGTGGTTGGCACACCTTCAAGTCCTTTATGGTTTGATGCGCTAGTATTTACTTATTGCCGTCATATTTACGGTTAGTTGGCGAGATCATTTATGTTTCTTAAGTTAAACGTCGGAGTAGTTAAAAATGTCCACACCGTGACTGAGGGCAACTGGCTTTTGTAAGGCACTTAGCACAAACCAATGCTGTTGCACACGCACGTACTTTAAACATATTTTACGCCTAATGCCTCTCTTTATCTATGCTAATCTCGGTTGTTTTGCTGTTTTATGTACCTTAGGAGTATGGTTACTGGAAGGGGCGCGTTACTACTGGCCCAGTAGTTTTTAATGGGCCCTAAGCTGATTAGCCAAGATGTGGAGCAAATTGAGAGGTGGCACTCCTAACAATGGTGGGACCGCCAAGATCTGCCCGTGTGGGCATTGCAAGCGACTTTGGTCACTTGTTCAAGCGTCTGCAGCGTAAAACAGCTACACGTTTCCTAGCGTGACTCGTACCCTGTTCTCCTATGGCCATTCTACTTGTCCAACCTGCAGGTCGTTAAGGTCATACTGGTCTCACAGACTACTCAGGTTTGCAGCAGATAAACTGCTCGCACATTTTGTGAAGTCGATCTAGCTGTTAGTTGGAATACTGCGAATGTGGTGTGTCAGCAACTGAATTCAAACGCTGAGTTAGTACTCAACTCATACTGACAAATCCGGAGGCTACACGTCCAAGCAAATTTGGTCATTATGGTTCAGTCACACATTCAGAGGATGAACAAAATTTAGTTGTACAGGAAAAACGAGTGTGTTCTACTACACTTATCCTTGCACGCGTCTTTTGAATTTGCGTTTGAACGTCAACACCATGAAGACTGTATATGTCTACATGAAAGCAAGTTCTTCCTAATGGTTTGCTTTCGATACAAACCCATACAGCTTATTATGTGCGGTTGCAGACTATGACTCTAAGAGACTAATGGTCAAAGTAATCAACCTAGGCTGCTAGACTGTTTAAAATGTCCAATTTTTCATACGGGTTACTAACTCCTTCTGTCGCTTAGCAATGTACCAATTTTGCTTTAAATTGATCATGCCGATTGCATGAGAAAGATATTTTACCAGACAGCGCGCCTGTAGTTATGATGTACTTAGCTTGATAACTGACCACCAGAAACAAACTTGTCAACTCTTTCTCACTGCTCCGACTTGCTCGACTTTCGTCGTTTGGCTTTGCACTACAGATATATTCTCCCCATCCCCATGGTCGGCCATACGCGTTTGTTAACCAGTGTCACTCAACCTGTAATAGTGTGGTCTACGCTATAAACAAGTCTGTAATGGATGCAACTCGAATTTGTGATCCAGGTGCATATGTCATGAAGAGGGATTTTTGGAATAACCTTCCCAGAGCAATACTTATCGTTAGAGCATAAAAAACTGAAAGTTAAAACTGATTAGCTTGGATGGTACCTCTCTCATAGCACCACAGCAGTACTCAGCTGAAGCGTGACTTAGCGTGATAAATGATTATTTGAGTACGGAACTCCTGAATTTCACATACCCTTGGAGAGTTTAGACATCCACCGGACCGTTTAAGAACCCAAAATTCATCTGTCATCAATTTCAGACTTCGCTACCTCAGAGATTTAAAACAAAAAGAAAGAATGGAGTAACAATTTTGCTCTGATATTTAGTTCAGATTAATTGTGATCATCAGCAAGAAACGTACAAAAGCAACATTGAAAGCAGCCTTCGGTAGGCATACAAACACTCAGCTTATCAGCCAACAGCTGGCTATTCTGTGAAGTTGGGAGCTGCGTACAAAACTGTTTCGGCCTCCTGCATCTCCACCGTGTCCTCCTCATTAGTACATACTGGGCGTGCCATGTGAGTAGCATGTTCCGTGTGCCCTTTGCCTGTGGAGCGGGCGGTGATGCAACCCAAACGAAGACTCATTACCGAGGCCAACACCAGGATGGCAACAAAACCGATTAGGAGATGGTAGCAGAACAGATTTGCTGCACGCGGAATGCTTTGTTTTGCAAAACCGTCCCACAGAGGCATCCAGCTGGCTACCGGGTAAAGGATTGCTCCTACCTGCAGCTCGCAAAAGGTGCAACGTCAAAACGGGTTGGTTTCTAGTTAGTGTCTTTTGCAACACTGCGTAAAATGTGTAAGATAAAGATTATATTAGAACTAGTCAGCAAGTGGGAAACTGGCCTAATTATCCTACCTGTGAACTTACTGTCATCAAAATCGAACGGTAAATTACAGTCAAGGGATGATTAGAAGACAGTCGGTTTATGAGGTGGCTGGATAAGATGGCCACAGGTGGCATTTCTTACCACAGTAGTGGTGTTGGTATCCTGTTCTTTATGACTAAAAACAAATTTTGATTATTAGTGAACTAATGTGTTGCTCGGCTGACACTTCAGCAGAGCATCTGACAAAATTGGGATTAAAATGTGCAACGTATTCAGTTCCAGAGCATTGTCCAAATAATTCTAACCGAATTTAATGAAATACGAAATTAACACCAACTACGCTGTTAAACTTGGCACGGAGATTGATGTTACACGTGCCATGGGTCACTAAATGTGCCGATTGATCCGTAGACCGTAATTGAGAAAACCTGAAAATTCACTCTGACTAAAACTCATTTACGTGAACCCTCCGAACGAAGACAGAAACCTAAATGCATCATCCAATTAAAAACTCGTTGAAAAATATCTGGGAGTGGCTTTCGTGATGCGGAACCGAAAGCAATATTTCTCACCTTTAAATTAAACAAGCGCCTTCTTTGCAAAAACAGTTCCTACTAGCGTTGCCAAGTTGGACATCATCTTATTCCTGTGCAGCAGGATATGTCAACCACACGAGTCAGGTATCTAGGTAACTGACCGAACGTCACTGCACATGTGTAACAACCTGCAACAGGTAACTTCCGATGGTGTAAAGTCTGAAAGTTTTGTATTAAGTCAAAACGAGGCTGCAATTCGCCAGCACTTGTAGTTACAAACAGTTAAAAGACTCACTTGCCAGAACCAAGTTCCTTGGACCAACAGAAACCAATTGCGCATCAACGCGTATACTGGCTGATGCATTTGAATGACCTCACCCAGACCTGCTATAATGGTCGCCAAGATCGAGCCCGACAGGACCATGTGTAGGTAGGTATCCAATGGAGTTCGACCGTGTAGATGGAACACGAACAGGAACCCTTCGCACAGCAGGGCGACAAAGGAGAATATGTATTCCACCTGTCTGGAATTGTAATATGTGGAGACAGGTGACTAAATGAGAGTTAGAACAAGAGTTAGAACACGAAAACTGGCAGATGCAGGCATTTCGTATTGACTCGTCAGTACCAGATTCACAATAACATGGTTCGGTTTTTTTATAACAAGCAATTTAGGGGGTTGGTAATCAATAATCGGGTTAAAATAAGTCCACGGAAGGGTCAAGCTCAAAAACAGTTGTTTCTGAACACAGAGAGCTAGTCTAAGTCGATTGGTTGCAACTGCTTCAGCAAACCGTAAGAATCCCGGGTTAGAAAGACGCAACAGGATTCTGAATGCACATGCTGGATCGATAGCGTGACCAGTATTCAGGACGTGCCCAGCGATTGATGAGAGAGAGTTGGTGTTAGCTCTTCCGTGTGTCTGACCTTCTATGGACACAATTCGGATCCCTATTATGCACTGAGAAAGGTCAAATCTGCATGAAAAGAACGCTGGTCATTGCAGTGATAAAGGAGTAAGAAAATTCTGCACAGTGCATTTCATGAACCTGATAATCTTGAGGTGTTAGTTAGGTAAATCATAAATGAACTCCGCCCATGTAACAATGTCCGTATTTTTCATGTCAGATAAATATGGCGACATGTAAGTTGAGCAGTGCTTGGTCATACTTGAGCAATCAACTGGATAAATAGATATGTGAGAAATAAAATTGTCTGAATCCGGTTTTTGTTACGCTTTAGGTCTGCATTATAGGCTGATGTTCGCTGGGTGAACGTTTGCAACTTAGCTATCATGCACCCCCGAGAGCTGAACACTTAGTGCAAGCTACTAACTTTATTTCTATTCACAACAAATAAAAACTGTCAGTTATTCTTCGACTGAATAAAAAAGGCAAATTTTCTAACCCAAAATAGCACGACGTTACAAGTGAAATGTAGTTGTGATGGGTGGTCAATTCGGGGGGAAGGTTAATCCAACATCAGTGGAATATCCGAGCGCGGTGGTAAAACATATCCGAAAGCCCACAACCAGTGGATTGCGGACAACACGGGTGACCGCATGAGCCATCGTTCAACCAAATCGGACCAACGGACGAGAAACTGTAGGTGAAACCTGCACGACGCAAGGCGTCAGCCCCACACACGCAAACCGAGCGGAAATGCACACAGTGTGGGAGTGGCAATGGCCGCTGTATTGTGGACTGGAATTCCGGTTCATATGCGCGAGTACGCGTTTGGCGTGGATGCGTATGGCAACAAATGGCGTGTTGTGTTGAACGACTTTTTGTCATGTAATGACCCTCGTTTCAATCACTTACGGTGGCCCTGTTCGAAGCGTTGAACTCGGAATCACGTTGTCAAAGAAATAAGGGGTATAGATGTGTTTAACACCATTCATAATCCTTTCGAATTCACTTGTAGTGCATTCGATGGGAAATTCCTTCTCTGTGTTTGGGCACAAAAGCAGCATACCACTTTTAATCAATACACATCGTCTTGCAAATCGGGTCACGTTTGTCCATCAAACCTGAATGACGTGAGCGATTTTATAAAGCTAGACAATTCACGTCTCCACCGAGATGATCGACGATAACATGATGATTATACTGATTTCACCATTATACTCCACTTATGGTATCATGTGAAGTTGACAGCCACTGGTTATTAACACCAAATCTCCCCATATACATACCAAGGTATGAAACTGTGGTCTTCACACCCTGTAATATGTGTCCAAGAGCGTGTAACTTTTAGCTAGTTTGTGGGTATTTTGTTTGTAGTAACTACAATCGTAATTTTGGCTCAGAAACCATTCAGATCATAAGAAGGCTGGGTAACAGAAGTGAACAAAATTAACCGGTTGCAACAAAACAGTGTAAGTCGATGGTGTCTTAACAATCACATTAAGTTTCGACGGCATCGGTACAACCCAGTTTACTTCATCGTTTCATGAAAGAACCTGAAAACTCACAACGTGAACAGACAGCCACTTGAAACTCGCTCAAAAGTGAGTCACCATTCACCAGACGACAGCTTTTTAGTCCAACACGATTAGACAACCTCAACATAGATTTTCTGTAAAAGTTGTTGTGCCTTGAAGTTTCAGACTCATATAATCTTGTGTTATCAATCAATCAAGCCTTTATAAGCTTAATTGATTGATAACACAAGATTATATGAGTCTGAAACTTCAAGGCACGCTCAAATGGCAAATAGTAGTGGGAACACTTGAATGAATTAATGTTTATTTTTGCGGGGGAAAATGTCTGAAATTAGTAACACGGTCTTTACTATGGACAGTGTTGATGTGCCGCTCATATTGAGCACCGCAGAATTTGCAAAGCAGTTGTCGGTCAATGAGACTAGCCATCGAAAACAAAGAAGGCTTCCAAGCGTGCTAGAATTGAAACTTCTTAGTAGACGAGTAAAATTTCGAACAGGTCTGATGGTAACCTTGACCGGAAGACAGCCGGATTAGTAATAATTTGAAACAGTTCATTCCCTTCAGAAGTTTGAACAAAACCGTTAGAACACGAAAACTAGCAGATGTAAGCATTTCGTATTGACTCGTCAGTACCAACTTTACAATAACATGAAACGGGTTTTTTTATATCGAGCAGTTATAGGAGCAGGATGGATAGTCAGTTGGTGGTTTGGGAAGAGTCAAATTTACAAGCAATTGTTTCTGAACACACAAGGCCGGCTTCAGTCGATTGATTGCGACCGCCTCAGCAAACCGCAAGAATCTTGTATTCGAGTGACGTAATAGGATTCTGAATGCACAAATTGGGTGGATAACGTGACCAGTGGTCAGGACGTGTCTTGCGACTGCGGACGCTGGTTGCTTGCGTGTTTCAACCACATTGTCGTTTTTCTGTATTACAGAGCTCTGCACCCATTTAGGCAAATGTTCCTTCACTCTGGAGAACAAGCACCTCTCGGTTCTGCCTGTGATTAGTAATAGTTACCACGATCTGTGTAGCACAGTGTAATGAGTGGCTTGGTATTGACCGCGTTTACAGTAAAGTAATAAAACTGACAACGCGAAAAACACTCAAAAGTACAAGGAGATTTGTACCGATTTTGGTTTTACATTGTTAGCTAATCGCACTCTTCGTACACATTTATTCTTTTCCCCCTGAGGAGAATCACCAGACCCGAGTCTCCTTCTCGTTTGAGCCCACCGGTACATCTTTTATCAAAAGGGGTTTGAACGCTGGTTCACATGTTCGTGAAGACAATGTGATCACTCTTGCATCATTAATCTCATCAGTATTACTCATGCAGTTTTGGTTGAAAGTTTAAATCTGGTTATTAGATCATGCTTAGTGTGAAGAAGGCAGGACAGTAGTTAACACGCCAGTTACATGAATAAAGGAGGGCTCCGGCATGGACGCTTGGTATGGTTCATACTGGCGTGATGTTGAACTAAAGGCAACTAAACAGGACTTATCGTGTAGTTCGGGCCAAGTATCGCTCCTGGTCAGGTTTAGCTCTAACGATATTCTCTCATTGGTTTGAAACTCAGGTGGTTCGGATAACCATAAAATCCTACCAGTTTAAGCACAGCACGTCCACTTAAAAGCGCACAGTAGTCGGCTTGCAAGATGTGAGTTTACACGAAGCCACCCAAATATCATAGGTAACAATATAAGACTGATTACACCTCAGGCTTAGAGCAGTCAATCAGTCAGCCGGTCTTCAGGTAGATGACAACCTTCACCTTCCCCGTCTACACCCTGACGGCAGGTGTACAAGCAAAAATTAAAATAACAGCGCCCAAAAGGCAATCGATCTTAACTTCACTCCACTAGGAAGAAAACCTCTGTACTGGATGTAACTACACTTGGAGTCAGGTAAGTTTAATTAAGTGACCGAAGTTCACCTTATGACATTGTGCCGAAAAGCCGGATCCAGGATAGCGAGGAACTTGCCACCCGTTTAGGGTAACGGAAGTTCCTTCTGTATACGGAAAGTGTGGATGAGCGGGGAAGGCTAATTAACAATTTTAAACAAAGGAGATACGTTGATCGAGTTAGTGACACGTCGGCTTATTAGTCCCCTTAAGGGAAATTTCAATGCAGGCAGACCGATTACTTCATACACCACTTCCTCACTGATCACTCCAAATCTGAAAGATATAACGCCGGTCCACAACTCGCTCGTATGAGATTGTTCATCTAAGTACGTGGATCGTACAAGTCAGCTTTTGTCTAGGGGAATCGTCCAGCATGAATTGGGACAGGTGAAAAAAACCAATCACGAGTGCCATTGTAGGTTATCTGGCTGACAACGATCATCAGGTCAACATAGACTGAACAATCAGCGTTATCTACAGCGTTCCATCGAATCAATTGAAACTGGTTTGCCCACCAATGTTGGCCACTGCTAAGACCATCCGATTACGTACTCTCACACTGTGTGAGCAGACCGTTAGCTGACTCACTCGATCAATACGTAGGCAGTTAACACCCATTTGGTATTCACAAACAAAAAAGTGAGTCAGTGCCATTTGTGACCGGTACGAAGGTTTGCATGTGCTTGTTTTTAGTTTCGTTTTCTTCTGTAACTGCGACAGTCTGGTGAGATTTTATCGAAAAAAAATTGCTACATTTCGTTTCTCACTGAACAAAAGTCTCAACGTTGAGGTATACTGGAACACTATGGAACGTTGTTTGTTGTCCCGGATCATTTGGAGAAGCTGTTGACGAGTCACATTGCATGAGATTGGTCAAACATTTTAAACTGGAAACCAAACAGGCTTGTATTTCAGTGTGATAAAACAGTGCGTTCGTTGTCAGCAGCATGATCTGAACAGATAGTAGGAGCTAGGTGGCCTTAAAGACAGATGGATTGGGCCATGTAATTGCGCGAATCCAGAACACGAAAGTACTTCAGCCATACTATTGACAAGTGGGCCACCTCGGAACACCGATCTTCTTCTTCTTTAATCACAAAATTCATGCACCTGTAGACAAAAACAGGAATGGGTGGTTCGCACAGGTCAGCTAGTACACAGTTGACAAGCACATACAATATAAATTCCACTGCTCTTGCTCAAGGCTGTTGCACTTTTATAGACGCGAACCACTCGAATATCCACTGATCCTGAGTGAATAAAACAACCTGTTTGTGCTATGGGCACCTCAGTATGTGTCATTCACATGATCCATGATATATGGTGACCGTTCGTTTAATCACAACTTCTCGCTTTCTCTTACAAAACACCTTCATTCGTTCACTCAACTCTCAAAGTATTACCAGTTCCGCATATAAGGTGAATGTTCTCCTGACAAATCTTTTTGATCCCAGAAGTTGACAGAGTGTTGAAGAATAACTACTCCACTGGTTTCAGAGTGTTATTTGGCAGATCGTAAAAAGATTAAGCGGTGTCACCCCGTAGTATACTAGTGTTATCACTATTAAGCCTCCTCAAGTGGAATCGTAATTCTCCTATCTGTCCTCTACACTCAGATCAACCACGAACTGTTTTACCGTTTAGCGATTGGCGTAGCGATTCCATCGAACTCGTCGGATGAACGAATGATTGTCGCAAAGATGAGTGAGAAAATTCGGCCAAGGGAATGACTGATATTAACCAAGAATTACTTAAATGATATTTATCCGGCCAACATTGACATCCGTGGAAGTGATTACTGAGCTAGTGCATGTTAGTAAAATTGTAGCAAGCCTGAGGAAAGGCAAATCAGGATTTAACAGATGTGCTTGTCCGTCACTGCGGACTGACAGCTGAGGATCGCCTCTATGCATTTTACCAAAGAACGTATATGAGACGGGCAAAAATATGGATGTCACCAACACATCCAGATGCTTTATTAATTAAACACCTCAGTTTGTTCTGGTGTGTTCGCAGACAGCTCTCTTGTCATCATAACTGTCCTAACGTCTCAGATTGATGCACGAGCAAAGACTGAATGAAAGGTGCCCCTCTATGTGTGCACAGTTGTTCTGACCTTAATCGACTTAGACCAAGTTACCTGTTCACGCATTCCGGACTGCCATTCCACTGGAGGGTCGGTCATTTGTGAGTGTGCAATGTGGTTGGAACCAAAGTGCAACAACAATCGATAATACTTCGTGTGAAATACTCAGTAAACTTCCGGCAGAAGCACGCGCCATCGATCGGCTGTGTGGGTAGCTAACAAATCCCCTAGGAGTGACCAGTGATCATTCAGAATTTACACTACCATTCTAGTCAAGATGTAGCAAATACCTGTCCACAGCATCCGCTTACTCTTCGGAGTAGTAAAGTTTGATTGTGAAAGAAAACGTGCAGCTACAACGATTTATTTCTTATTCTGCGGTTGTTCAACAGACTGCACATTGGTTGTGTGTCGCGTTATTTGCCTTAAAGAAACAGTATTATCCGGGTTGTTGAGTCGGGGTGAATGAAATAAAATCAATGACAAAAGGAGCAGAGCTTATTTGCCTCATAGCAATCAGTAAGTCAACACAGTCCCAGTGTTCATTATTGAGCTACATTGAACTGATCGAAATTAGCTCACTGTCGAGCTTTACCCGTTGCTGAATCCATCCAGACTCGATTGCATATCATGATGGACATGTGCAGCCAGGCAAACGTCATTTAATCACTCCAGAGCTATCTCGATCGTTGACCGACAAGTTCGGTCGCCTTGAGATTAGTTATTGCGCCATTGGCTTTCATATGCTTGAGATAAGTGTGTACCGTGCAAGTGGTCTCGCACAACCAGTCCGTACGATGTTGATATGATAACCACGTGAGCCATGCAATGTCCTGACCTTTCTGAACACGTTTGTTCTTTCATCTTTGAAGTATTCGCTACCATGAGTTGGTGATATTCACACCTTGTTACACTTTGTATAGTCTTCGAAAATTCCGCAACGTCTGTCTGACTTTCCGAACCACAAGGATAATTTTCTACGTCAATTTTCGGATTAACGTTAAGTGTACCTACATCCGTCTGCCTGAATAGTGAGTCCTCCACTTACACATGGTTGACCTTGGTACACTGTGTGTGATGTAATGATGAATCGTGATCTTGTGTTTAGAAACGAGAGTGCGTGGGCCAATGCAACACAACGAATATAGTGGTGTATACGTTTATGCACAATATTGATACTGGAACGACTGCTTTGAAAGGAAATAGTGGACAACCGCAGTAACGATTGCCCTTCATATCCTAATGCGTACCTCCGGTATACTCCTAAAAATGCAGTGTCCAGGCGTTAAAGTAACCACATTTGAGCTGATCAACTAATACATATTCCAATCACAGCCAAGCTGTGTTATAAACGTTTCTTTTTGAGGGTTACAGTTGTAGGCCGTTTTTTGTTTTAATGGTATTCAGTAAAAGGAACCGGGGAAAATAGCTCAGACAAAATTATGGGGCCGTCCGAGTTTGCTATGGCTTCTTCAGGTTGATGATCTGGCCCAGTGTTCGCTGGTCACGCAGACGTCACTCAGTTTGAGAACAGAATGGGCATCGTCACTCCGTCCGTACTATTGGTACTACTGCGGTGAATAGCCAAATCAGAGGTGCGATTATACCAACACTCACTGGAATATCACAGGTCGGCGTTGAGTTACGTCCAAAAGCCCGAAGTGAACAGATTGCAGACAACACGAGCGACCGGACGAGCCACAGCTCAGCCAACAGACGAGGAATGACAGGCAAAAACCCACACACAAACCTGACCGGAGTGAGAGCAACGCCACGGACCGAAACAGGGCACGGTCCAATACGAACGCCAATGCACTATGCTTGTGCACCAATTCCGACAACAATTTAGACTTAGATTTTCCATTGACTATCATTGAGATATCGTTATTTGAAACACTGGGTTCCCTTCAATAACTTCATCAACGCAGAAAGAAGACATATGTCGCGATATGTTAACATTTCGCAAACGTAAAACATACAAGTTATATATGACAGACAATTAGAGATAGACAGGATATGGACACGCATTCGATCACACCACGTATTATATCACCACCACGGCGACCCTATAGGTTGCCTCATCCACTTTTGTGCACATAGCGCCGACTGGTGAGTTCTAATCAGCATGGCTTCGCTGAAGACCAGTAGCTTCGGGTTCTGCTGGCGTAACAATATTGGGAAAGAGTTAAGTGGGACCACCTGGTGACCTGTTATCATGAGGTGTCTGGCAATCGATGATGCGGGGCTTCGAGTAGCCGATTCACCGGTTACCATTTGTTGTGTCATGCGCTGCTTTAAACAGTTTGGGACGTGTTCGGCCACACGCTGAGATAGCCGTCGGCCTGTTTTGCCTATGCAAACGGGTATCCTGATAAGTTCATAGATATTCACAGCAAGGCGACCAAATGTAATGGACCAGTGCAAACAGCTCAAAAGAAAGATTTATTTTTATTTTTGCAATTCAAAGGCGATCATCTGGCAAATGACACCAAGCACAAACTGAAGTGTGCCCTAACCCGCACGTATACGGCTGCCCAATTACGCCTGGTTCGAACCACCAATGGACTCGTTCTACACAATCGCGAACGCAGTCTGTCCGACCATTCTGTCTCGCACGTTGTCTATCAGTTCATTTGCAGTTGCTGTGACGTTTACATAGGCAGAACTGGTTAAAGCAGCGCATGACACAACAAATGGTAACCGGTGAATCGGCTACTGGAAGCTCCGCATCATCGATTGCCAGACACCTCATGATAACAGGTCACCAGGTGGTCCCACTTAACTCTTTCCCAATATTGTTACGCCAGCAGAACCCGAAGCTACTGGTCTTCAGCGAAGCCATGCTGATTGGAGCTCACCAGTCGGCGCTATGTGCACAAAAGTGGATGAGGCAACCTATAGGGTCGCCGTGGTGGTGATGACAATACGTGGTGTGATTGTATGCGTGTCCATACCCTGTCTATCTCTAATTGTCTGTCATATATAACTTGCATGTTTTACGTTTGCGACTGATGAGAGTAAACGAAAAGTTAACATATCGTTATTTGTTAGTGAGCACTCAAACCCTCACGGTGGTTAAGAGTTTCATTACAAGCTTTAACATGTTGAAAACTAAAAACCATATCCCAGTTAAACTCACGATAAACCACTTCGGATTGAGGGTTCGGTAAGAATATGAGACAGGCAACATTGATTTACTACACTGATTCGAACTTTGTTCCAATCAATCAGAATTAGCCCATACACCGCAAACTGTGTGAATTTTTTAGCCATTGTGCCGGATGACTAAATCGGAGGTGTGATTATTCCAACACTCAGTGGTAAAACATATCCGAAAGCCCACAACCAGTGGATTGCGGACAACACGGGTGACCGCATGAGCCATCGTTCAACCAAATCGGACCAACGGACGAGAAACGGTAGGTGAAAACTGCACGACGCAAGGCGTTGGCCATACACACACACGCAAACCGAGCAGAAATACACACAGTGTGGGAGTGGCAATGGCCGCTGTATTGTGGACTGGAATTCCGGTTCATGAGCGAGAGTGCGCGCGTGGCGCCGCGGGGATGATCATTCAATATCGTGCTTTTGGGAAGCACAATAGTCAATGATCAACACAGCACGATGTTTTTCTGCACTGCGGGCGTGACCTAATTTTCACACACCTCATATTCCAGTTCACATTTGTGTGGTGTGGTCTGACCGGGACGAAAACGGGGTTAAATTTAACGTTTCATTAAATGTAGTTAATTCTCTTAGAGGAATCAGCCATTCCCATGTTGTGTACGACATATTGATTGAAGTGGACTGTTGAAAATTTGCCGTCTCCTGGAAGTTGAGAAAATGAACGTCGACAGAAAATGTTCTGGCACCTGAGTAGAGTGGACGTCTTGATGACCGTCTGATTTGTCTGGTGATTAATTGCATTAAAAGTGAGAGACGGTGAACAAAAGTTTACTTTGAAATTACCCCTAATTAATGCGAAAGTCGATCTGTGACCTGTGACCATAAAAAACAAAACCGACTGCGAATGTCCTGTAAAGCCACCCTGTTCGAGCTATTCGAATGAGTAGGGTTTACTAGCTGGTCTTTCCCCAAAATCATTTGCTGGCATTTCGTTAATGAGACCTCAAGGTTGCCATTTGAAATGCAGAACAAGAGAGTAGAAAGTGGTTATCAAGTATCTGAACAAATCTAAGGTGCCTGTCAACATATTTTTGGTGAATTCCACTTTATATTGCACAGCCAAGCTATCGGGTTCAGCAGAATGCGTTATGCAAACAAGATGAAAGGAGTTTCGTTCTTTCTGTCTCGACTGCATTGTCAATCGTTAGACAGCTGATAGAGGCACCGAAACAGCATGCAATTTTAGGGCGATTACATACTTAACTTGATGGTGACTTATTCTAACACCCTTACGGAATTATGCAACTCGATTAAATTGAGCAAAACACCATGTTACCTAAAGCGGTTGATTCAACAGTGTGATATTTGATGGTGAAAAGATGTTCCATTTGGAAATTCAGATTGGTTGTTTAATTTGGTTACACGATGTGTGAAAGGAACAGAACCATATTTTGGTTCCCAGGAATATAACGGCGACTCATTGTTGGTACGACAGTAATTTTCCGTCCAATAAACAATCTAGTTATTAGTAGTGGATGGAATATAGATATACACTTTTTGGTCAACCCACCCAAGATACATGGTCCATAGTTTGTTGCTCGAGTACACAATGCAAACTTGAACCTCTAACAAGATCGTGATTTTTACAAAAAAACGATTCCAATTTTTTGGTTCGCCAGTTCGAAACTCGAATCTGGAACGCTGACGGACATCACTATGGGAAAAGTAAGCCACGCTGGGTGTACAAAGGGCTGAATATTGCTGAAAATTCCTGATGGTCAGAGTGCACGAAAGGTTTGTTGCATTTTTAAGCTAAGAGACAGAAAACACTTATTTCGCGAATTTGGACCATTACCACTCACTTTTATCCTATCCTATGAAAATAGATTGATACACTCAAACTCGATCAGGATGGTGCAAAACTCTGGTAGCGTGACAACTAGTTCGCGTTGTGTGCTGCGCCAACCACTTTATACATTGACGACTCATGGAATTCAGCAGGGACTAAGTGACTTTGTAATGTACGATGGAGTCTTGTAAAGGTGACCTAATCACATAGCCGCTAATCAGTTAGCTCGGGAGAAAAATTTGTTCTTCCTTACACCCTCTATATAGTGAGAGTGTCACAATAGATATTTTACGGTGTTTCGAGAAGTTATACAACGTTAATGATCTTGCGTTTTGAGTTGCCTATTTGCAGCGTACTATAACTTTGGTTTTTCATGCAATTTGATGTGCATTTGCAGCAGCCCAAGGCTGTTGGTGACTGAACTTCGAACAACCGAGTGCCTGATCTGCTGGATTATTCTTCTACACCAGGCCGATTTTTAACGGTGCAAACAAAAAAGTTACTTCATTCAACAGTGACTGAACCAGACATGCCTTTGCGGAAAGATCCTGTGAACAAAAGGAATGCTCAGAAACGGGACATCCATATGTCCAAAGAAGGGTCTTATTTTGATGGACAATGTACTTCTAGAATGCACGCAACACTGTTGCAAATGTTAACGTCCATCTCTTAAAATATGTAAGATCTAGACAACAGTTATGAGGGATAAAACCGTTGAACTGAATTCAAAGATGGTCGACCACTTTGTATGCCGCCACTCATAACACAAAAGTAAGATTAAATGTGAAGGTCACTAGTTTCCGTCTATGTAAGGGTGATTTGCGGCGCGTGACGATTTGTTTAATCTGGAAACGTTGGGGAGGCGCTTGTCGGTTGAACCGAAAGACTGGTCTCTAAAAGGCGAACAGGTGGATACAAATTTGAGGCGGAAAGTTCGGGCATGGTCTTCGTAATCGGCAGGGCTTTAGTGATCTGGTGCCTCATTTCACGTCCATCGGTTGGTCTTCGTTAAACCCTTCATTAGGAATAGTGTTGTCGGCTTCAAAATGCTCTCTTGAAACGGAATTTTCCTGTCTTTTTTTAATTTGACGTTTCTCACTATACTCTGTTAAACTCACAAGGCGTTTATGAGGTATCTGCGTGTCACGAACCAACTTAAACCTGAGATCCGCTGTGTCAATTGTGTGAGTGGTTCGCGTTTCATGAAATGGCTATCACACAAATCAGTGTGTTGGATGGATGAAAAGCCGTTAAAATTAAGATACTGATCGATGTACAGGGAAGTCTTCTTGCTAGTTAACGCTGATGTCCAGAATTCAGAGTGAACCAACTTTCCCAAACTCAGACTACGAGGCTGAAAGAGGAGAAGTCAGTACCGTCAAAAGTTTTGTTGATTTTTCTCTATTTGAAGAGTAAGTCAGTGTCGTTCACGCTGCGTCGGCATAATGAAATGTCACCTAGCAAAGTTACGAGGCACAGTCTCGTCATGAGGATAAGGTCAGAGGGAAAACTGGTCCCTCTGAGCTGTCCTTCTTGTCTTCGCAAGCCTCTCATCCTGAAGTCACCTGGGCACTTCCCCTCAAGTGCTATTAACCAGTCCTCTGTGTACGTTCTCCCTTGACCTTGAGACCTGGCTTTCCATAGCTAGGAATAATGACAGACCTGTATTGTTGTGGGTATATCTATGGATGTTTCTATCTAGTTTCGCTTTTGTCGTGTTGTTTTGTCGTTGTTTATACGTTTCTAACAAGAGCACCCTAAGTGACAAAAAAATCTCCCAGTTCATCGTCAAAATTAGTTGGTGGAAAAAGTTGCTTTTCCAATTTGAAACGAACACGTCTTGTCAACGATCGGTCAGTTACAGTTACCCTTAGTTGCACATGGAGCATGGCGGGTTAGAAATTGATCACTTTCTTCAAACACGGACAGTTGTCGTATCGTAAAGTACAAATTTGGTCAATCATACCGAACACATGTAGCGGTTCGACTGACCTCATTCGAAACTGACAGATCGCTGTTCGGTCACCTGGACCATCATGATAAATCCGTCACATCTCCAATGCGTTCGTCCACACACAACCCTTAATTACTCTGTTGAACCGTTCATATGTATAATCAGAACAATGACCTCTCTAACGTCCTATCCAATATCTAGCCAATCGTGCAGTATGTGACATGCTTCGACACGGAAACCCCCCTGACCCACATTTTGAAGGTAAGGTGAATTATGACAACGGCCATGTTTATTCAATTAGAATTCAGTACAGTCCAGTACAGTCCGGTACAACGCTAAGTGGGACCACCCGACGAAGCGCGTGGCAAGGAATGCCCGACGTGATTATCTACTTCAATTCCCTCAGTAATGTTAGCAACCTTGCCACCAACACATTACCTATTGTTTAGCATGGGCCTTGACCACGAACAGTACCACAAAAACCACTCGAGTTTTATCGCACCCCTGTGCGATGCATCAAGAGGAATGACTGTTCATTACTGCACAGTATACTGAACAACACATTCTGCCTTGACGCCGCTACACAAACTAAACAGCACGCAGTCCTACGGCAAACAGCTTCCACTCCAAGTATTGTACAGCTTCATCCAGCGAATAAATTAAAAGTAAAGGATCAGTCTCACATCAGCCCATCTATCCGTCACACCCGGCAAGCTTCCACTTGATCAATCACAGTCATTTGTCACCTAGGTTGTTATTCGCTTATATATGGCACACTGCTATTTACGTGTTACACATATGTATTTTTATTGGCGTTAGTAACCTTCTGATTAATTAATCTTCGTGTCAATACACTTAAGAATATCCGGGTATCGCTTGAATAATTGCCGCTTCATGTCCACCTCAGTTCACGTCAAATCAAGACAGCTAACATTCATGCGTTGCTAACGAAGTTTTGGTGTTTAGTCAAGTCACCAAAAAAACCAGAAGATATCGGCCACAACCACGGTCTATTTTGTCGACCAGTGAATTCAGAGTAAACACATACATACCGATTCAAACGAGTCTGAGCAATGAGGGCGATATGTTCGTCTAGGATGTTTGACGAGATGGTGCGGCTAAAACCATCATGTTTAAGAACGAGGTTAATCAAATTCTAGTGTTTAAAAGCGGAATATTTAAAGCTTCTGTAACTGCTGTGGTGACTAACTGTAGGAAAAGAGCCGGAGTTATCAGAATGCGACGGGGGTTTCACGTGGGGACAAGACTGTATTCCATGTGATTGCTGGTCCTGAAATTATTTTTTGGTATGACGCTCAAACAACGTGCAGCATCCATCGGTTGAAATCTGACTTAAAAAGCTGTTTGCAGAAATAACCAAGTAAAATTAACGGCAGGTCTCATTTTCATCTAAATATTCCCTTCGATAAACAAAGAGAGTGACGAAAAGGAGTGTGGTTTTTCATGACATGAAGCACTGCTTTAGCCGATTGGTACTTCAGTGAGCCTCACCAGAGTTCGCAGGAAGTTACCACTAAACAATGCGTAGCAAGTGGTGTCTTTGGTTTGAACTGTATCATTCAACAGAGGTTGGTGGACATCATCGTGAAATGTGCGGTCGTGCGCGAGCTGTGCATTTAACTGGCTCCAGTGTCCATGAGGGCGTGTTCCAAAAAAGTCAAGTTGCGTTTGACAGCCGAAAACGCGGTCTCAGTAACAAGTAGATAGACTCATAGCAAACACAGCATACACATAGAGCATAAAATGCACCTCTGTAAACTGAGTTTAGGTTTTTCAACACTACTTGATTACTTCTTGGCTATTTATTGCATCCCGCTTCCAGGTTCAAGTCATCGATTTTCTAGTAAGTCAGCGTTGATGGTTCATTTAAACATCTTTGCAAGACAACTGACTCACTGGAATGTTCCTGTCGCTCGCCAATCCATTCAAATGTCAGAAGTTGGTCAATATTTAAATCAAAATGTAAACGGACTAAGCAAACTGTCAAAAACGGAGAAGTGGACAGAAGAGATTTAAGGAAATGGATAGAAGGCAGTCAGAGGTTTTGCGACTACGAGCGTTTTCCTGAAAGTGATCACCCGAGAAATACGAGCGCGTCATCACTAGGAACCCAAATTACAAAGGCAGTGCAAATTCTTCATCTTTCTGTGAACACTTCGGCAACAACTGTATAGTGTTCGACCAGAGCCTGTACTTCTGCGAAGACGAGTGAAAAAGTCGATGTCGTCGGTGATGCAGTGGACAACACAACATATTGGTTTAGACAAAGGTTGGCGAACAAACGGATTGGTGATCTGTCATGCACTTCGCTCATTTCCGGCGACAGTGGTGAATGTAAATTGAATATCACTCACAACTGATCGCGGCTCAGTAATGGTTAAGAGAATATCGGCTCTTCTGAGGCCAGTGAACTCTCCAGATCTGGACACGATTAGGCATACACAAGACTGGCTAGACAAGAGATTAATCAGTTGGGAGTGATAGCCAATTTGGCAAGTGTACAGTGGACTGTAATAGGGGCATGGAATAACGCATCAGTCCCTTTTGGTAAACATATTGAAGATATAACATGATCGTTACACATTATGAACATACAAATATGGTCACTGGATTTAATTTGGTCATCAAGTTTGCTGGGTGAAGAAACCACAATGACATGACAAAGCAT
The DNA here is from genome assembly GCA_008508345.1 of Paragonimus westermani. Taxonomy (NCBI): domain Eukaryota; kingdom Metazoa; phylum Platyhelminthes; class Trematoda; order Plagiorchiida; family Troglotrematidae; genus Paragonimus; species Paragonimus westermani. Next base: position 95,059 of record QNGE01001735.1, read on the forward strand.
AGATCATAGAAACAGGATTAGGATGTTGGGTTCAACTTCTACACATCTGGATGGGCGTTTTTTGCTTCCATGTAAAGTCTCTAGGAGAAACGTATTATTCTGACTCGATTCAAAAACTACTCACAGATGCTGGATACGTAGTTAAATCCATTCAACCTGGCTATAATTGAAAATAAGCTTTAAGCTTGACATGTTTGGACCACCATTTGGAGTTACACTTCGTTTCAGACCTTTCTAAGCTTCCTTTCACCATCCTGAAAACCCCACGACAAAATGATATCAAACCCACCGTCCTTAGACGAACATTGAAAATTTAGACAACCATAGATGATTTTAAAGTGAATTCCCATGTCCCCAAAGTTGACATTATTATGTCTAAGGCTGTATCTGATCTTCTAATATCCTCACCGAATCAGGTTGTTTATGGTTGACACCAGTTACACGATATATTTTGACTGTCGTTCTATTATATAGCGCACTAGATAAAATGACGTGCTAGCACCTTTCCCTGTAAATCCGGCCAGGCAATTCTGTTGAGAGCGGAATCGCTGAAAACATGTTCGTGCTGGCCACATGTTCCCACCGACTACCGTAAATAAAGGTTTGATACGAACTATTCACTGGGTTACATAACTAACCTGAGCAAAGAAATGTGGACTCACAATGATGTTTTTAGTAACCCATAGAACATGAGTAATTCTACGATCCCACTCAACCCAAAGGTGGCGAACATAGTCGAATGCTGGGCATTTCCAATGTGAACAAAACGCCAGTTATGGTCAAATCCGGTGTACACTTCTCCGATAATTCCGATAACACATGTTGCCGTCTTTAACCAGGAATCTAATGGGATTTTCTTATTGCTGCAACATCCAGTTGGTCCACACTCCAGAGGGAACGATATTCGATTCGAATATTTCGGTGTGGGTCGCTGAGACAAATGTAATTCGTAAGCACGTCGTCTGTAGAAGCACCGCAGTGCTTGGTAGGTGGCCCAGAGGCTTAAAACAATGAAGAAGCTCCCGGGAAGGGCATGGCCTGCAAAAGTGCCCATCTTAATCCATAATGTGACTAGAGCAGTCAACTGAAGTTGCGCAGACTGGTCTGTCTAACGTCGCTGGCTGATTGCTAGCGCACACCCACCAGCTACATGGCCTTGTGATCGCCGGCCGATTGGTCAGCGCCATTGTTTGGATTTTGGTAACCAAGCGATAACGGTGAGCATAATGTTTGTGGTCCAACGGTTGTGACCAATCAAACAATTGACTGAATTGCTGATTGTACTCCAGAACACAGTCCGTTCAGTATATTGACACCTCAGGTGCATACATTTCATCAATGGCAATGTTTAAATCGCAAGTTTTGTAGCGAGCAGAGGGGCAGTAAGGAGCACGGATTTTACTCTGCTTCAACAAACAATGCATTATGAATAGATAGACAATGCATCAGTCGATTAATCAAAAAAGGTCACATCAAAGTTCGATTAGACGTAGATTAGAGGAAGCTAACAGGTTCATCCTCCTATCCACATGACACGCGCGGGCGTGTCGTCTGTAGGTGCACACATCGGAGCAAAACACTATCCTCCACGTCTGAAAGTCTATACTGGAATCAGCCAAGCAGATGTATTAGAGCACTACGTTCTCAGGAACCAGACCACTCAGATAAGTGACTAACAAAAGGTTTACCATCATCATTGTTTTTGAAATGGGCTCCGTACAAAGTTATGAGACACTGGTACGGAACTCACCAGTACACGTATGTTCATAGCAAGACCAGCGTGATAATCGCATTCCGACCAAACAATGGTCTATATCCAGGTGAAGCCGCGTATATCCTAACGTTTACACATGTGTATACCGTGTGCAGTCAGATGAATATGCACAGGAATTCTTTCCTACTTTGTCTTCTATACTTGTCTCACTGTTTCACACACTGTTTTTGTCATAAAACTGGCTGATAAGCAGAAAAACATCAGTATTACTGCTGTGACAAAAAGGCACGTTGCGCTATGAACTGGCTGTCTTTCCGTGCATAATTCCAAACGTTTTGAAGTGACCCAATCTGTCGGTTGATACGCCTCTTAGTAGGAAATTTCGAAAAATGTACATACCGAACCTCATCCAACTCTCGACTCTCTGTCTACATTGGTGCATTTTGTTTCTTTTCTTTTGAGGTAATAGATACGGGTGTTAAACTGTTTTTGGTAACAACAGTAAACGTTAAAATAGGTTACGATGAAAATGTTTGTTTTATTATCCTAAGGTTTGTAATGCCACAGCTTTATCAGACAGTCCAGGTTGTAGCAAACAACGGTCAAACATTTACACTGGTTTGAACAAAGAAGCCGAAGACGACTTTCTGCACAATGTATCTCTCGAGCCTATTTTGTTGCGTCGTGTCTCGTACATACTGTAGTCTGTGAGCTTACATAACGAATTTCAATGGACGTTGTGAAGCAAAACGATGAAATCAATAACCGCTCAAGCGCACGCACACGCACAAATCCAGGTACATAAATTATTAGTGTATTCTGATACTGATAAACAAGTATTTTTGTAAGCAGAAATGTGGCTATCATTTGTTGACTGTCATCTTGTCCGGGAAATGTTTGAATCCACAGATGTATGTATCTGATGAGACGCAGCGAAATGTGTATGAGAGATACTTTGTGTAAAAACCGTTTATAACGCCTCCGTTAGAACTCGTCATGAAAATGAGCTGTTTTGTATCTATTCGGATGCCAAACAATGCGGGATACTTGCGAAATCTATCATCTCTTCTGGTTACACTTTTAAATTCCAAAATACTTCCTTCTGCAAACGCACGCTTCTTAAAACACATTAGTAAACATGCTAAACCAAGTAAACCAAGTTACACAAAACAATTCCTTTTGTGGTTATCCGGGCGCTCACATTCTGGTTCGCATAATTGCGGGGTTACATCATTTTCTTTGCTTAATTATCGTTGGCTCATTAACCACACTTCCGCCTCCCTTATTGTTCAACTAAGTGTGATCTTGTCATGAATAAATTATACAGGTATGTTTATAACTGTGTTACTAATGAGTAATGTGGCAGGTTTATGAGTTTAGACTAGATCCAATTGTGAAAAGCAAGGGCTTCGGCTGGCTGCATGACTCATTACTAATACAATTTGTACGCTCAGCAGTGGCAGTGGTGGTTTCCATTATGAACTGCTTGAGAAATCCTGCCGGGGCAGTCGATCCCCTGAATCATTTGGTAGATTCTATATCAGAAAGTGGGACGGGTGGGTAACAGAGTCCAAATGTGGAATTTCCAAGCTCCTGGTGAGGCTTCGTAGGTCAGCTGGTAGAGTGCTTACCGCGCTGAGGCATGCTGTGTCTGTCGATGGTTCGAATCCAGTCTAGGCCCTCAGTTTTCACAATTGGATCTCATCTACTATTTATAACTTCTAATTTAAAGTAACTTAAACATAAGTTCATTTGTTTGTTAAATCCACACGCCCGTCTTTTCCATCGTTACTAGCCAATTAGTTTGTGTACTCTTTCGCCACTCCACAGAGATTCCATTGCTCACCCATTATTTTCCAGAATTTCTTAAAACGGATCAGAACTTATAAAGGTTTATGACCTTTCCATTTACTTTGAAAATGACATTCGATACTGACCTTTTCGTCATTACAATTAATCAAGGCTTCTGGGTGTTTTTGATTAACTGGCACACAAAACTATCGCTCGTGCACCTTAGCTCCTGTTGTTTGAACAGCTAACTCATACAAACTAAAATGTGCAAAGCGTCTGTGATCTTGTGATTTACTCACTTTTTAAAGACAAAACCGAAATATCTAATGAACTCTTCTTCCATCCCTCCTTCATCATTCTCTTGTTTTTCTGAACTCATCACAAGTTGGGAAGAAAACGATTTGTTTGGAAACAGTTTTCAGTTAGCTTTTCAATTTGCCCATATGCTGACGCCGAATTTTCATCTTCTGGATAAGCAGAGCCATAACTTGACCTGATTTGTCTTGATCAATAAGCTCACCATCTTAGAATTATGTACCGATGAAGCAAGGTAAGCTACGGACTGACAGATGGTTTCATATAAGAACAAAGTCAGTACACTTGTGATAGGAGTGTCACAATCCATCACCACATCAGAGGACGCTTCACCGTTAAGAAACTTGGAGTAATCAGCTTGCCAGTCTGATTACAGTAGTGTTAGTTTAACAAGATTGACGAGTTATGGGTAGAGAGAATGTAACGTGTAATTAAAGAATAAATCGATTTCGTCACCTCTTATTGGTGGCTCGCTATTTCCACTATGCAATACTGATGTTCAACTAGCACACCCACAAGGGTGATGCCATCCCTTCCGGATCAGTCCGTCACTGTTGCTAAAGTCAAAGGACGTCTGCTCATAGCTACCACCACAAGTGGCTTGCGCTGCACCACTCGTTGTTTCACTTATACACCACATGCCCAAAGTAATTCCGAAGGAATACGACCAGCAAGCGTGGCAATGGAAGTATTTACACCCGGCGATTCAAGGTTGGTTAGTCATCTGTTAGGCTAGTACGAAACATACTGAAAATATAAGGTGAAAAGCAGATTAGTGTAGGATCACATATTATTGCACTCTAGATGGGCGGAAGAAAAGAAGCAAAACTTCGAGGCTAAACCGAAAAGCAAACAAAAACTCGTCATACAATGCGCCAACAAAGCCGGAGAAGAGAGTGGGTGGTAGGCAACAATGACCCAGGCTTCTGAAAAGGAGAGCGGGTGATCTACTAAATGATGGTGGCTGCTGATTGGTACGAGCGAAGAAAAGATTACTGACATAACCTAATTGGGCCTAATGTATTCGCTATCTCTTCGCCGACGGTGGGTTCAAAGTACGTTGAGGACCAAGCAATCTTAAACCTCCAGCGCGTTCAGTAGGACGCTACATAGTCAGGTTATCACGACTTACGTCACCCACAGCTTCTTTACGCATCGCACGCTTGAATTCACGGCCGCTCAAGTGTCATTCATCGAACCTAAAATCGGTATTACACCACAAAAGATTTGTGTGGATGGCACCCTGATATATTAGCTTCTGTCCACCAGGATTTCGATTACTTGTTTTCAGCTGCCCGAATAGCACCTGTTTCGAAATCTGTTCATCAGTCGTTCTGAAGATGTGTTACAGCCAGAGGAGTTGATAGAGCCTCAGCGAAGTCCGAACAGCAAGGTGTATTCTAGGCATCGCAGATGAACGCGACACAGATACCGTACACTTTCGGTGATACAGTATCCGAGATTCACTGCCACACAGCACTGTAGACAGCACCATTGGAAGGTTGACACAGAGCTTAGTGGACCTCCTCAGGGTTTGGTCACTCCAGACAGACCTTTCAAGACGTCCGAAATCAGTGCTAGCTTTTGCCACGCAAGCTCACAACTCGCGGTCCGCGAACAGATCTGAATACAAATTTCTATCCAAATGGCAGAACTGTGTGTGTGTCCATAACGTCTCCATTAATGTGCCTTTCAGAAGCATTTTAAGAACAGCACCTCCGCCCGGAGAAGGCTGGAAGTAAGAAAATGTCTTACCCGCTTTGTTATCCAATCCAAACAGGTATGTCGCGGCCGCGAGAGCCATGGGTAGTCAACTTACGTCCTGCTCGCTGTGCGCGAACAGCGCACTGTCAACTTCGAACAGAAGCATACGAATCGTTGAAGTTTGTAGCTGAGTTGGGACGCCAGAACGCCACATATTCAGCAGACACTCATCTGTCCGGTACTCAACCTCAATGCCGTCCTCTGACGAGTCCTGAAATGCGACTGTTAGCATGGCAGTCAAATATAAACCAAAGGGGATTGAGGCTAGGATACAACCCTGCTTCACACCAGTGACAGTACCAAAATCATTAAAGATCTATCCACATTATTGTGACTTCGCATTCATCCCCACATGCAACCTTCTGATCAAACTGACGAAACTGTCTAGATATGCAAACTTATCAAGCGCTATTTACAACGCCTCGGGGCCCAAGGAGTCGAAGGTCTCGGCGAAGTCCACTGAAAGTGCACACGAAAGCTGCTTGTGTTGTTAGCGTTTTTGATTAATCTGTCAAGCATTAACTATCAGGTCGATTTCACTGAGACTCTCACCGAATCTAAAATTTCCGCACTGAGACCGTTGATTAAGGTTCTTGCTACCAAGCTTTCAGCGCAGTTCAGCAGACTGATGGACCGACAGTTGTCGAGGCACTAATTGCTACCCTTACCTTTGAACAAAGTTACGACCAAGGCGTCGTTGAACTTTTGAGGGACTATTTCCTAGTCCCAGATGGAGTGAACCAAACGGAGCAGAGCGTGTCTCAAACGTAGACCGCTATTCTTCAGAAGTTCCTTGGCTGCAACGTACTCGTTCACCAGTTGTCCAATTGCTCTCTACACATCCGTCAAATCTGGAGCGCCAGCAGGTGAAACTTTGACGTTTTGTTATGGCAGGCTATTCACGGTCGCCCAATTAATGACTGGTTGGTTTAGTGGGCTACTGAAGTGCTTGCACCAGATTTCCATAATGTATCTCCGCTGGGTGCTTTAGTAGACTGGATAGATGAACCAAGAATCGCTTTCAGTGAATCTCAGAACTCCTCGTGTTGTGCATGGGCAGCATAGCCCTGTATCTACTCACTTTGTTTCTTCCACCAGTCGTTCTCGATTCTGCGAGGACGTGCGGTGAGCTAACGGTGAACATTCCGGAATGTGGCCCTTTTTGTCTTCATTGTCCGGGTTCTTTTTTGGAAATAGCAAATACTATACTGGTCTCTCGTATCTAGCTGGAGATAGCTGCATTGGTATTGTCGAACTAATCCGGCTAGTTCTGATGTTGACTGCATATCGACTCCGTAGCTGATGCCGTGATCTGTTCTCTGAGCTGTTGACACACACCCTCGGGGTTGGGGAATAGAAGAGCGTCCTTCAGACGAGCTGTAACTACACTTTAAAAAGTAGGCCTAGTCTCGGGTTTCTCCAATCGTTTGAAGTCCGATTTCTGTCGCTGTCCGCAGGATCTACAATAAACAGGCTTGCACACTTGAATAAACAAGCTGATCCTGACCAGTCTGTGATCTGTGCTACATTCAGCTCCGTGGATCACTTGTGTGATACGCATTCAGGTGCTGGTTCTTTAATTACTATACTTTGTTGGTAGTGCCGGTAAAACCTAACATCTAAGTAGTATCAGAAGGATGTGCAACAAGTGTCGTGTAAATAATGAACAAATGTAGCAAGTGCACTTACAGCAAGGGTTCGAACAAAATATAGTGGTTTAATCCATGAGTGTGCTAATGGAGTATTGGGTGGGATCTTATAGATGTCGACGTAGTGGTCTACAGGTTGGGAACACTGTATCATCCACGGGGTACTATAGCTGTGTTTTGTTCATCGATGAATGAGAGGCCCAGACTAGTTGTGTTCACACGTGCGGATGGTCTCGTTGTCATCACAGCACTGGCGAAGACATCGGATTGAATCATGCGTTGTAGGCTAATGTCCGGGATGAGGTCGGTTGAATTGGTGTGTCCGCGTGAGTGGGTGCAGAAGACACCGACTGCAATGGCGCTGGCAAACCGTGAGTTGTACGAATCCACTGTGGGTGCATGCGAGTAGAGGCCGCTCTAAGGTGGATGCATGGCGTTACATTCTGGTCACATTGCGTAAGCAGCCAGTCCAGACATATAACCTTGAACACACCACAGTGTGACGCTACGCACACCTCACGAATGTTACGCTGTCAGGTAATCACGTAATCAAACAAACGATAATGACTGCTCCGTGTGGGAGTCCGCATCAGGAGGTTGCTGGCATCCAGCTAGAGTTGGTTGTTTGTAAGTGGCCCATGGGTGGGGCAACCGATCATCAATCTCGTTGACTGAACCAACGTCGTGCTTTCTCGTTCAAAAACTATTGTCTTGCTAAGCATAGAAACTCCGTTCGATATAAGCCCAAATAAAGTACATGTAGATCACAGTAGTAACGAAGCCCGACTACTGGTCGCATGGTTACGAATTAGCGTGCTGATTGCCGTGAATCCTACCGTTTAAGCACTACATTATCTAGCAAAAATGTGATTTTGTATGCCTTGTGGCAACAAACACCTCGTTTTGTGAGTACGAACCAGTTCAAATTTTTTTTTAAATATTGTTCAGAATCCCTATGGTTTACCCGATCAGTACCAGGATTTTTAGGCATTACTTTAGTACCGTGTAAACACGAAGGAATAAGACCGGTGGGTTTGTGAATGAGGCCTTTGCATCCAGCCAATTAGCCAATTGATAGGATAGCCCAAAATTAAAACCCCTATCTCTCGAGAACTAAGCAGAGAGAGACTGCAATGGTAAGATCTACACTAGGAAACAAAATATTGAAAATATAACCCAAGAAGTGTTCTACTAGAGGAGTACAAGTTAGTACACACTAGAGAGGATATGGAGTAAAATCAAAATGCAAGTTCGGACCGGAAGGAAACAAACTGTTCGCCATAAAATACACCAGCACTGGTAAAGAAAAGGAAGGGTAGAAGGCCACAGACGTCCAGCCTTTTGAAAAGGGGGAGCGAGAGAGCTCCAACCGACGGCAATCGATGGTTACTGCGGACAAGAAAAAATGGGCACAACGGATGTAACCTACTTGACCCTAACGTACTCCCTGTCTTTTCGCCGACGGTGTACTAGGAATAGGTTGCCGACATACTGATCTCAAACTGTCAGCACATTCGAGGTCGCACATATCGCAACGCCACATAGTCATGTTCCCACGACCTATAGTACCGACGGTTCTCTTGCGAACCACGCGCTTCCGATGACGGTCCCGCAACTGCCGCTCAATGAACTTGCAGACATCCGTCCTTGTCACATTTTTACAGACCTCCCGGTTCAAAGCCAAGTCTTTCCAACATACAATACCAGTGTTACAACACTAAACACTCACCTGAAGAACATTCTGGTATCGCGGCTTTTGACCATCGGGATTTCGCTTACCTGATTTCACTCACCGGTATAGCAGCTGTTTCGGGATACGGTCATCGTCCATCCGACGGACGTGACCTAGCCAGCGAAGCTGATTCAGCATCAACATGACTTCCATCCCGTCCATTGTCGCCCGCAGCAATACTTCAGTTTTCGGGACCAGTCCGAACATCCAAGATGCGTCTTAAACATTACAAATGGAAACGGCCCAAATAGTGCACGTTCCATTGACACAATGTCCAAGTTTCAGTGTCATACAGCAATATAGACAGTACCATTGAGCGGTAGACACATAGCTTTGTGACCATCTTCAGGTTTTGGTTCTTTCAGACACGTCTTTCGAGATGTCCGAAAGCAACACCAGCCCTTCCCACGCGAGCTTGCAACTCGCGGCCCACGAACAGATCTGTAACAAGTTGATACCGAAGTAGTAGTGCACTGGTTTTAATTGAACTGAAGTTAAAAAACAATTTGTTTGCACATCTATTTGATACTATTTAGATGCTTAGCAATTTTCCTGTAACTAATGAAAAGGTATTGCAGATGGCAACACTGCACAGAAAATACCCGTGTATATGTCCAAATGTTTACCCTCCACAGTCCAGTCATCACAAGGATTCGCAAAATGCTGTCAAATTGAGCAGAAAATTTGACGCTGAAGGCTTATATGACCGTGAAGAGCCACCATCATTTGTGTAGGTTGATCAAACGGTGATGTGGTCAGCAAAGACTATGGAGCAAACTACGATGAGTGGACCAAATTTTCTATGACCTCAGACCGTGGTCAGTGGCAAGAATGCTACTATGCCCGGTTTCGTAGCCAACCAGAATTCATGCTATTCAAAATGTTCCCCGAAAGTTGACAGAATATGACAAAGCTCAGAAAATAGTTTAACTTTCTTCCACCGTTTCGTTACTAGTGTACCTTATCTTCTTCTGTTTCTGCTTAAACGTTATTTTCTAACACTCTGGACTACTGGATTGGTGTACAATATTTATAAGGGCAGCATTGCAAATCTTAGTTCCGGGAATGACTTTACTCTTGAAGAAGGTCGGAACGATTGCTCGAACTTATTCAAGTTGAAAATTATGTGAAAACTCCATGATACACTTAAAGCCACCCTTCGTTACATAACAATACATGGTGTCCTGAATCTCAATTTTGACAGTGATTGCCGCATTTTTCACTCGGAAGCCTGCTTGTACCTCTTGCACCGAAGTAAGGACATTCACAGCAACTTATCAGGAATTAAAGACTGAAATGATGACCACTGTCCTAACCAAGAGTGGTCAATCATTTCCAACAAAGCCTCATGAACAGGATGGAATATAAAGAAACATGATACGACTGTAGGCTTCGGTTACTTTCGGAAAACTGCACCTATGCAGAGGTCAGATGAGCACCGATCTCTTGACCGTTAACTGTTGACATAAATAAGAATAGTACACAGCTGGCTAAGAAGTGAGTTATACAATGAATACCGTTTGTTCCTTTCAGGACTAGTGATTTATTTGTTAAGGACAGTAAGTGCTCTTGGACACAAACGATCGCCCTTTGCCTGCAAATCTGTCATTGCTCTCATTAGTCGTGTGTTAGGATGCATTAATTTGTTTAAGTCCTTCTAGTCACCTGGTCTGTCGTCCTGGTTTGTGATTCGTTCTGGTGACAAACGTATCCGGAGTGGCTAACGAATCGGGTTCTGTCACGCAGGTGCAGAATTGAGACCTGTGTGTACCTGAAATCAACAAGTGTAAATTTTTGTTATCCCCGTCACAAACACGGACGTGGTGTCTCTGTTGGTTTTCATTAGCTTCGTTCCGTTGAACACACCATAAGAACAAGGTTAAACCTCCACCTCGGTAAGGTTTTGGACACCCAGTTTCTTTCGCTGTGGATACTTACAAGCGGTATGGATAACAAGAAAACCTCAGACCTAAGCTGGACTGATCCGGTAAAAGGCACGTGGAAATCTTCCCAGAAAAAGTGTACTTACTGTCAGTTCGAATGTACGTTGTGCTTGCTATTCCTTACTATATAACATGCAATCTACGCCAGAAAACGCTCATCTCTTTTAGTAGGGATGAGCAGCGGATATAAAGTGAGCGCAAACGGTTGCCTAAAAATAGTTAGGGTATGCAAATAACTGAACAGGTGATATCTCATTGGCTGTCGGCTCATCTAAATGAGCATCAGAGGTAGTGTTCTCAGAACTTCAACCATGTCGCTGATGATCTTCCGGAGTCATGCGTTCCACTGTTTACTGAATTCAGAGATCAAGTGATCATCATTAAAGTTGACTGGCAAGTGTACGTTGTCAGGATCAAATTCGAAATTAGCGAAGCTTCTCAGCTATTGGACATTTGTCACACATTTCTATGTGATGTCAGTGCAAACGATGAGTGAGCCGAAAACTTTATATGATCTATTCCCAACAAGCTATATGCGTTCGATGTATCAATAAACCAAATGACGCTATTGAGTAACCGTGATTTATTTGTTGTAGAAACGTTCACAGACGCGCAGTTCGCGCACAAATACCGAGTACATTTATGTAGCCACCGTACTGCTGTTCAGCGCACCGTCCCTAACCATGCATGCACCAGATCATTTTGCATATCAAGCTTATTTACTTAGAAAGAAACTGATTTTTATGTACATATATATTTCACAAAATGCGCGCAGTTTGAAGTGCACAGGGAATTAATTCAGATCGAAAGAAAACCCACAGTCCAAGGTGGATCATGACTTCCGTTTTTCCTAACATTTGTGCATCGTTTGTGTATGCCGCTCACCAGGCAAAATATTAATGTGGAATTTCAATGGACCTTCTCGAATAGCATCTACCATTCAAAGTTTTGATGCGCTTCTTTACAGTTGTCTGGCTAGTAGCCTCACTTGCATTCATATCTGAACGGCGGCCAACTCAACCTATCAGATCACTGTTCAAATAGGCAAAGTTTACTCTAATGTCTGGAACACTATATAACATTCTTGATGAAGCATCCGTTGACATTAGCCCCTGATTGGTGACAGATGCAGTGTAGGTGCCACCACACAATATTGTGTACATTTTTTCCAGTCTAGAAAAGCCAGCCTGCATTGTTCATGGAAACTAAGGACATTCCAGCCAATCATTGAGATACCTCCAAACTGGTCTTGATTGTACAATAGTGGATCCCATCTCAACTTATTTCAGTAATGTATCCAACCATCTGGTTCATCAAGACTGAGTTTTCCGTTACTGTTTTTTTATCCTCTTAACATCATCAGCCCACAGAGTACTGCTCTCTCCTCTTGATAATCATTGAGTAATGCCCAAGCAACTGTAGGACTCCCGTGTTTTCTACCGACTTCACATGCAGTCGAAGCTCATTTGTTCCTTGCTACGCCATTTAAAGCTTTTTGTTCTATCCTTCTCTGTAGATTAGGCTGAGGAAGCTTCCTTTCAACCGCTTCGCTCCATTGTACCATAATTATCAGAAGCAGAAGAAATCGATACACTATAGATCTCGACCACCTGACCCGCTTGTGCAAATACCTCACCGAACTGTCCCTTTCAGATGCCTTGAGCTCCGACGAAATAATGGATGTCTGTTTCGAACTTTTGGACCACATCAGCACCGTCATAATTAACTCCTCGAAGGTAGAGACCACTTGGTAAGTCATTGGTGGCAATTCGTGTCTACATCTTTTTCGACCTCAGCGTCGGCATGGGTTGAACGATCCTCTACATGTTGAAAAATAAAAACCATATCCCAGTTTAACTCACGATAAACCACTTCGGATTGAGGGTTCGGTAAAAATATGATACAGGCAACATTGATTTACTACACTGATTCGAACTTTGTTCCAATCAATCAGAATTAGCCCATACACCGCAAACTGTGTGAATTTTTTAGCCATTGTGCCGGATGACTAAATCGGAGGTGTGATTATTCCAACACTCAGTGGTAAAACATATCCGAAAGCCCACAACCAGTGGATTGCGGACAACACGGGTGACCGCATGAGCCATCGTTCAACCAAATCGGACCAACGGACGAGAAACGGTAGGTGAAAACTGCACGACGCAAGGCGTTGGCCATACACACACACACGCAAACCGAGCAGAAATACACACAGTGTGGGAGTGGCAATGGCCGCTGTATTGTGGACTGGAATTCCGGTTCATATGCGCGAGTACGCGCATGGCGTGGAAGGGTGCGAGTTGGACAATAAATGTCATACCTCACTAAACGACTTTTTATTATGGTTAGCAGAGGTAACGGAACCGCTCGGAAGATCCGTTTGGCCTAAAGGACACAACTAACTCATACAGTCCGGTCGATTCAGCAAGTGTCATGAACGACAACATGAATTCTCTGATCGCTAGGGTGTTACCAAACGAGCCTAAAGACTATGTCCGCACTCACAGCTGGAGCAGACTGGTTCGGCATTAGTAGGGGGGAAATGAAAGAATTGTTGTCCTGCATTTTCAATGTTCAAGTTCACTTTAACGACGAGCTTTACAGATAGATATATGGGGTTACAGTGGGCTCACTTCCAGGTCTGCTGCTCACATTTATATTTACAATCAATCAACGGATCATCAAGCTCCATCACACTGTCGTTAGATGCAGGTTCTACAGACTCTATGTGGACGAGATTTTTGTCAGGTTAGAAACGACGATAACCCTCAGGTCATATTAATTGGTTTAAATAAGGCGCTTTTGAATACAAAGCTTTCCATCGGATTGGAACATCATGACAGGCTTTCATTCCTAGATATCGCGTTGAGTTGTTGACACGATAGATTAATTCAGAGGTCATTTCATTGGGTGAGATGTGGACTGGTCACCATACTCGTCTTCACAGATTCATTTCTCTGAATTATAACAGGAATTTGGCTTTTTGTCTGATAAACAGATCTCGAAAGACCTATGAACCGGATACTTACAAGAACAAAGAGAAGCATATCCAAAACACACTCATTGCAAATTCCTACTCTGGAGGATTGTTAAAGAAACATTTGAACACCCGTACAAAACATAAACTTGTTCAGACAGGTGAGAAGAGACTGAGTTTTTATGCTTATAATGTAAGAATGGGGTTAACAGCAATGTAATTAGCCGCAGACTTTCAAACACAATTGAGGTTGTCTACCCCGTTGCGACATTTATCATATCATTCAACACCCGTCCGACATTAGTCCATAAGAATAGTTTTCCTGAGTGTTCTTCTTTCTGTAGCTGTTCTTTCGCCTATTATTGTCAGTTCCAGTACGTGGGGAGAACCACGAGGCAGCAATCAGAAAGGTTTCGATATTGGCATCCACCAAGCTTGGCATTTAGGGTTCAACCGTTTCATCACCAAACGAGGCGACATCATCAATGCGTAAGTGTTTCAGCATATAGTGGAGGTGCTGCTTGTGTACCTCCATCCGAAATTCGCATCGCTGGAGACACTGTGAATGGCTGCGCGGATTTTTGCTACTTGGGTAGCAACTTGTCGACAGATCTGTCCGTGGAACGCGAGTTGAGAGCGCGTGTGGCAAAGGCTAGCGCTGCTTTCGGACGTCTTGAGAGGCGTGTCTGGAAGAATCACAGCTTGAAGATGGCCACCAAGCTGTGTGTCTACCGCTCAATGGTGCTGCCTATCCTGCTGTACGGCAGTGGGACGTGGACCCTGTATCAGCGGAACGTGAGCTATTTGAGCCGCTTCCATGTTCAGTGTCTGAGGCGCATCTTGGGTATTCGGTGGTTGGACATGATTCCGAACACCGAGGTACTGCGGCGAGCGGACATGGACGGGATGAAAGCCATGCTGACGATCCCTTAGCTCCGTTGGCTCGGTCACGTCCGTCGGATGGGCGATGACCGTATCCCGAAGCAGTTACTGTACGGACAAGTGAAGTCAGGTAAGCGAAATCCCGGTGGCCAGAAGCGGAGGTACCAGGATGTTGTGCAGGTAAGTCTTTCACGTTGTAACATTGATTTTAGATGTTGGGAAGATTTGGCGTTGAACCGGACGGCCTGGAGGAATACGGTTCGGGCGGGCGTCCGAGCGTTCAACGAGCAACTATTGCGTGGTCGCGAGCGGAAGCGTGCGGTACGCAAAGGAACCATCGGTGCCATAGGTCGCGGTGACGTGACTATATGGCGTTGCGATGTGTGCGGCCGCGAATGCGCTGGCCGTTTGGGGCTAGTAGGTCACCAACGTACTCATAGTACCCCGTCGGCAAAGAGGCGGCGAGTACGCTAGGCTCAGGTAGGTCATATCAGTATATTTATTCTACTTCTGTTAATGACTGCATCGGCCAACACCGTGGTCATTGACAATTAATCCGCTCTTTTTTTTCAGAAACTTGAGTGTCTGTGGTCTTCTACCCATTCTTTTCTCCGGCTTTGTTGATGTAATGTATGATGAATGGTCTGCCTGGCTTTTCATAGTCCAATGAGAACTTTGCTTTTAATCCCTATCTTCTTTAGGTTGCACTAACCTGCACTCATATACTGCAACGTTTCTTGTACTATACTTCAAAAATCTTTCTTTTCAGTGCAGCATCGCAGAGCTCCGGAAACAGGAGGAAAACTATTTGTGCGGAATATTTCTTTGCATTTCTTCGGATTTTACTACAGAACGAAAGAGATTCATACTCTACCGAACCATCGACAAAACGAGTTGTACTACCATATATCAAAACTGTATCAGAAATGACCGCAAGACCTCTAGAGACCACATGATATCACGCCAACATGCAAGTCAACAGCAAAATCACGAAAGATACTATCAAAACCAAAGGAACAACTCAAACCCGCAGACAGAAGGAACTTCATTTACAAAACCCAATGTAACGATTGCGGACAACAGTAAATCGGCAAAACCGGACGGAAATTATCAAAATGAATGCATGCACACGAACTGGTCGTCAAGAGGCACGATCAATTTTCCCTGCTTTCCGTCAACGAAGATGAAATTAAACACGACTTCTACTTGAATAACGCAGAAATCCTTATTCAAGCAAACACAAAACTTGGTATTCATTAACCTGGCCATTAAAAACAAACATCGAGCTAGACAAAATCTATGAACCAATGCGAACCAAGGATATGGGGAGATGTGGACACTCTCAAGCCTAAATGCCGGTCAAACAAAACAGAGCAACCTGAACACATAAGACCAAATTCGAAACTGGACAATGGATAACTGATCGAACGGAATTCCAACACGAAGAGACGACTCACTCAATCAGTTTACAACCAATCATATTCGAAGTCAAAGTGCAGCAGCAACAGGGAGCAGCCAATCAGACCCCAGCTCAAGGACTCAGGGACTACGGGAAATAATCAATGGAACATCGGCAAGAAAACAATTAATAGTAGGTCAGGTCAAAGATAAAAATAACAGCAAGCGACCAACAAGAATTCGGGTCAGAATGTCAACCATATAACTATATACATAACTATATAAGGGCAGGCATCCATCAAACTTCACCGAATTCCACGCTCAAAACTATACGCTGAAACACTTACGCACTGATGATGTCTCCTCGTTTGGTGATGAAACGGTTGAAACCTAAATGCCAAGCTTGGTGAACATGCTCATACTAAAACCATCAATCCGTGCTACGAAGAACACCACCACTGGTCCGAACTATCACAAAGAAATGGTTCGTCAGAACCTCACGAAATGACTTTGCAATGGCTTGATTAAACCCACTTCAAGCGTGATCGTGTCCCACTGGTATCCCATGTTCTTATTATGGGTGACTTCAACGCACTCAAACTCAACTCTATGGCGGCTTCTCATGAGGACTGTGGCTGTGGGTTCTCGAAAGTTTTGATCCATGAGAAAGCCTGGACACAGCATGTCGATCTACCTACAAGACACCGTCCAGGACAGACACTCTCGTTGCTCGATCTGATCATTACGAACGAGGCTCACCTGGAAGATAGGGTGGTCACCAGACCACCGCTGGGGCGTAGTGACCACATGCTACTAACCTTTGGTTGTATCTGTTACTGGCTCCAAACTGCCGTAACAAAGACTTCATCCCGAAACTTCCAGAAAGCTGACTTTAACGCACTAAGGACGTTCTTAAACACACTCAGCTTTACATCCTACTCAGTAAACTTGAACTACCTTTCTTTTAAAGATGCCATTCATGAAACTGATGAGACATTTGTTCCTCGAAAACTATGAAAGTTCTTCTTTCGTGCACCGCTTCCGCGGAACATACGCAGTCTTCTTGAAGCATGTTCTCGCCTATTCTCTAAGCAGAAGCTAACGGGTAGGACAGAGGATCTAGAGGCTTTTCGCTCTGTACGAAACAGGTGCAACCGGGAAATCCGGCAACACACCCAACAGGTACACTCAAAAATCCTACAGGTAGCTCGCGAGAATAAGAATTTTCCTTTCAAGTTTATACGTCGCCAGAGAAAAACTAGACCCTCAGCGCTTTCTCTGCTGCTTCCCGACAGGGGAACCTCCTCCAACCCCCAAGTGGTTGCCGAAGTGTTCAGAGAATACTACTCAGCAGTCTACAATGTGGATCTGCCAAACTGGCATCCAATTCTCCTGCGGAGACACTTCCAATACCTCTTCCTGACAGTTGACTTCTCTGTGTCCGACGTCCAGGACCTCTTGCTTAAGATCAGTCCTTATAGTGACATGGGACCAGACGCGATCCATCCCCGGATCCTCAAAGAAGCGGCCCTCGGTTTGGCGGTGCCCTTCTTTAATCTTTCTAAACAGATACTTCGGACAGGCACTCTTCTGGAAGCATGGAAAGAGGCCACTGTCACACCTATATTTAAAACAGGCGATCGTCACTCTCCTGTGAGTTATCAGCCGATCGGCCTTACCAGCATCCCATGCAAGATGATGGAGCGACTGTTGAAACGCACCACCTTTAAGCATTTCTTCTCAAATAATCTTTTCTCCTCAAACCAGCATGGCTTTCTTCCCGATCGGTCATACATAACATATGTTAATCTTCATGGATAGCCTAACAGAGGCCAAAGACAATGGTCATATCTCGGATGCTATCTTCTTCGACTTTCCCAAAGCCTTCGACTGTGTCCCACACGGTCCTCTGTTGCATAAACTAGGAGCCTATGGGATCCAAGGAGAGAGTCTGCGCTGGATTACTTCCTTTATTGGTAACAGGACTTCCAGATTAAAATCCGGTTCAGGCCTTTCGTCTCCATCCCCAGCCTCAGTGGGAGTCCCTCAAGGATCGGTACTTGGTCCACTGTTGTTTCTGATCTACATCAATGATCTTCCCGAGCTGATCTCTAGCAACGCCTTCCTTTATGCTGGTGACTTAAAAATCTGGAATGCGTGTGACTCCAATGCATTGCAGATTGACTTCGACCGTATCAAGTGCTAGTCTGCTGACTGGAGTCTCCCTTTAAACGACAGCAAGTGTGCGCACATGTCAGTCGGAGGAGACTCCGGGAACCTATTCGTGATACACAGTGCACAAAGTGTAGTAGATATCGCGAAAGTTGACCTCAAAAAAGACCTAGGGATTTGGCAGTCGTCTGGTTTATCCTTCTCTTATCACCACCAGCTGGCCGTCAAAAGGGGTTTTATGACTCTTGATATGATAAAAAGAGCTCTCACCCGCATAGACCGGAACGTCTTTTACACGCTTTACGGAGTATACATAAGGCCACTGCTCGAGTATGCCAATCAAGTCGTCTACATCGGTTTGAAGAAGGACATACTCGCCAATGAACGTGTCCAGCGAATGACCACCAAAATGGTCACTGACTTGCGGCATCTCTCCTACGAGTCTCGCCTCGAAATTCTTGATCTTTATCCACTTAAGTATCGAAGACTCCGCAGTGACTTAATTCTTACACACTTTCTCTTTAGCACAGGGCTCGTGCAACAATTTTTCACCCTAGTAAGTGATAACAGTCAAAGAGGTCACGACAAGAAGCTCTAAAAGCCTCGACCTCGGACCTTCCTAAGACAACAGTTCTTCTCTAATAGAGTTATCAACTACTGGAACGACCTACCACTAGAGATTATTAGCTGCTCTTCTAAGGACCGTCTCAATGTGTTATTGGATTCTCACCTACTTAGTAAATCATTAGGTCAGTAATTTATTCCGTTCTGCTAGATTATCATTTTGTTCTGTTCTTGGTACTCTCTATAACCCCGAAGAGTGGTGATACACCCTGTTTTCAATGACTGCCTTCCAGGTCAGCAGAAAACCGCCGGACATCGAAACGAACAAACTAACTGGATTCGGGTAGTTTGGGTCCCCAGACTCGAACCCGTGTTCGAACCGTTGAAATCGCTGAAAGTAGTCTTGCGTTGCAGTCAGGAAGTCGACGAATCCTTCTTGGATGAGACAGCAAGAAGAGCTCACTATCAACATGCGTGGAACACACGACTAGTTAGCCTCGTAGTCTGAGGCAACTGATGTGGCACCCACATTGAGCTGCAAGAGGTGAGTGCTCCAACTATCATATTCGGCCTCGTTGAAACTGCGAATCAACTTATACCTCACTAGTCTCTGTTCCCAGTAGCAGAGGAGGTGAATTACCAGAATCAAATGACTACCGTGGTTCAAGGCAGCCTCAATAACAGCCTGGTCAGTGTAATTACTTTCTTTTGTGATTACGAGACTCACCAAAAAAGAGATCCGCCCCGGGTGGTACACTGTTGTAAGCATAACTCGTTGTGTTGCATAAACACTGTCAGAGCCAAGTCGAAGCTATCACCTGAAGCCTGTTGAGGATGCTTTGCCCAGGATGCTTTCCGGGTGTTAAACTCACCCATGACAAGAAAGTGGTTGTCGAGTACCATTTGTCTTAGTTCTGAAAGTTTATTCATCGGACTAAAACAGTTGGTATAAATACAACTTAAGACCATCTCACCATAGTGTGACCCCAGAAAGGAAAAAGAACTGGATGAAAGAAGCTAGCCACGCCTTCCATGGGAAAAGAAAGAACAGTTAGTGGCGATGGATAGGGTTTGTCAAGCTCTTTATGCCAGTTGTTATTTTGCAGTGTTTCCGAGTGGTCACAACTCGGTTCCTGCCTCTGTACGACGGCGACATCCCCCCGTGTAAATACGGTGGGGTTGATGCTGTGAGTATGACTGAACCTTTGTATAGCATACGTGAGCGGCACGCTTGGTGTCGCTCCGCATGACTACTTTCTGTAGTTGTTGCAAGGTTGCCCTTTTTTCTCGATTGTGGTCTATGCTGATAGTATTTGCTGATAGTATGCTGATAGTATTGCCCGTTCATGTATCATTGGTGATGTCACATTTTGCAAGTAACTTGCCAAAATCAAGCTTTTTGGTTGACCCAGCGTTTCAGTTTTCCTTATGCTAGGACCTATCTGACGCTGACCGAAATTCAGCCACGTGATGACCTTGCATGGTGGATACCCCAGGAGCACTTCCTTTAATTTCTGCACACATGAGGCGCGTGTCTCGTGACGTTTGCTGTGTCGTTTGAAGGACTTCTGGTCAGGGTGTTGTGATATTTCGTGAATAAATAGAACTTAACACGAGACCAGTAGTCGGTATGTCCGAATTGAGCAGAACACAACGAATGAACGGCAACCAAATGCTTGTATTAGAATTATGCGCCTTATCAATAAGTGTACAACCTGAACCTCAATAATTGACGTGAAAGTATATTTTCAACAACATTCATCACATCCACCAGACCTTGAATGGGACTGTGGCTTCTTGAAATCCCTTCCGGGTCACATTTGCAGCTTTGAAGACTTACGAATGATGTTTGTAATTTCTTGGTTCGAATTCGAATCTAGAGCAGAATCATCATTATCTGAAGTCACACCAGAATTTGGAACGAACTGACCTGTATCCTCAACACGTATCTGATCCACGTGTCGATTATGTACAGATAAACCATCAACGTCTAGAATTCAGTACAAGCATTTACCAAGATTCTTTAGAAGTAAACCAGATGACGGTCTCAAGTCATTACCACGATAAAAGGCAACTTCAGAGGATTGAATATACATCAAGTTTGACCTCAAAGACCTTCCTTTAAAAAGTTTGGCGGGACTTTCATGTGTAGTTGGATGATAAGCGTTGCGATATTGTCTCTAAATGTAGTACACTGAAGAGAGGCTATAGCACTTTTGAGTGCTTCAACACATTTTTGAGCCTGACCATTAGAGCAGGGATGTCGAGCAGGAGTAAACAGATGCTTGCATCCAATACCGTTGAGACAAGTAGTCAGAAGGTTGGCAGTGAAATGGGTACCATTGTCAGTCACTGACACAAGAGAGATACCTTCTCTGCTGAATATTCTTCTGTATGCGTACATAGTGAATTCTGCAGTGAGCGTTGTTGTGAATGCCACTTCCGACCGCTTCGAATAGGAATCGATCACTACTAGCGCATAATACCTGTCAAGAAAAGAACCACAGTAATCCGCATGAACCCGTTGCCAGGCCTCAGTTGACATCGGCCATGGAGTCCATTTAGACGGTGAATTGTGGAATTTGTGATGGCAAAATGAATAACTTTTAGCCAGACGACAAATATCAGCATCAGTCTCTAGCCACCAGCAGGTTAATCTGGCCAGAGACTTCGTCTTTTCAACTTCAAGATGTCCAGAATGTAGATCGTCCAGAACAGCTCTACGAAGAGTTAAAGGAATAACGATTCTGTCATTCAAGCACAATAATCCATCTGAAGTGAGTGATAATTCCTCCCAACGTACACAAAATGTAGGAAATTTCCGTCTGACTTGTGGGATTCAACCACGTCATAGCGCACTGAGAATGGGTGATAAACAACGTTGAGTATCGCGAATCAACTCTGTTCGGCTAACTGGCAGATGCTGAATTAGAAGGCGATCATTACTAGAAGTTTTCTCAGACGTATATGGAGCACGTGACAAGTAATCCACATGTTTGATTTGGTTGGCTGATTTGTGCACTATAGTATAGTTATATGCACTGAGTGCTATGCTCCATCGTTGAACCATGGCTGCTGATGGAGGTGCTAATGACTTGTAAGGATTATAGATGAACTTCAGTGCTTCATGATCCGACACAATTTTGAATGGTATTCCAAACAGATACTTATGAAGACCATTTACCGCCCAGTATACCGCCAGAGCTTCACGGTGTGTCTGAGCAAAACCCCTTTCTACTGGACTAAGTCGGCGTGGTATACACACAACTGGTTTGTTATCCTGTTCAATTACAGCTCCAATTCCAACCGGAGAAGCATCAGTAATCAACACAAGCATAGTTTTGAAAGAAAATGCACGAAGTATAGCATCATGTGACCAAAGGCATAACAATGAACGTACATACTGTTCGTGAGTTGGAGTCCACGTGAACTGCTTCTCAGAAAGCAACCGGAATAAACATTCAGCAAGTTGAGAGAAATTTGGAATGAAACGGGAATAGTACTGCAAAGCACCTAGCAAAGAACGCAATTCGGGTAGGTTTGTGGATGGAGGTGCATTAACTAATGGGTCTAGACGTTTGGCATCAGGTTTGAATCCGTTCTCGTCAACGAAGTAACCGAGACACTCGAAAATGCTTACAGTAAAAGCGCATTTGTTTGAATTAGCAGCAATGTTCTTGTCAAAACACTATTGGAATAGTTTCAAAAGACGAGAATCATGAGTTAACTTGTCTGGAACATGTACGATTATATCCTGATAAACTTCAATACCATCCATACCCTCCACAACGTTATTCATTACCTGCTGAAAGATAGCAGGAGAGTTACTAAGTCCAAACGGCAAAAATCGGCACTGAAAAAGTCCATTAGGTGTATTGACTGTTGTTATCGGCATTCATGTCTTATCCAAAGGAATTTGTAGATATTCCCAAGCAGCACACCCCATGTGGTCCCCTAGGGGACCCCGGGGGCTTTTGGGGGCTGGTGGTGGGTAAAGATGGGTTATGACATAAAAACCCCTGGGGATCTATGGGGGCAAAATGGGGGCTAGCCCCAAAAACGTTTTATTGTGCGAAACTTCACCCACGCATCCGATTTTTCTCTTTTCTTAACAACTACGCAGTATTCATTCACTTCATCCTTATCCCTTGCTCTACCTAATGTACATTGCTCCCCAGTCCACTGAACGACCCCCAATACACGAATATCAACAACGACTGAAACACTGAAAAGGCATGCACATTTATTGTTCGTCGTCATAGAGTTACAACACGGTTGTTCGATTCAGCAAATTGCCGTTCTTGCGTGCACTTCGTTGGTAGTTCATATGGGGACGTTGCTCACTGATCTTCTTTGACCATACAAATTGCGTATCTGTGATGAGTATCTACAAAGTAACGGAGTGGATACTGTAAATGAGCACTTCAGTGAAGCGGTGTAGAGTAGTGTGAATGTTTGCGTAGGTAAAAATATATAAACAGACAGTTGAAGTTGCTGAGCAACAAGCGATAACAAATCTCCCAAGGCAACTTTGGTTGACACACTGGATATAACGGTTTAAATGTGAATGCAGTTTACAAACAAAAACAAGTATTTATAAGTAATAATCCGTCGCATCTGATTTGTTGAATTGCAATTTAAGTGCACGCATTCTAATGATCTGAAAACGGAGATTTCAAAAAACGTGACGATAGTTAACATGCTAATGCACATTCTTTTGTTCAAGTGGCAACCGCTAATAATTGCTGTTACATACTTCCAATTTATCAAATCTATGGCACAAATGGGTACGCTTCATACAGATCTGAAAGCAGTTTTTCAAAAATATACGAATATCCGTACAAAGCAACATGTAAGTGTACATGCATGATAAATATATGTCAAGAAGACATATTAAGGGAAAAATTAAATAGCGTTACTTTTCATCCTGAGTTTCCGTCCACCTTCTCGGTCTCGTGTGTTATGCAGCCACTTGCTAATCTCTGATTCGACCACTTTCTCCGTCGCTCCCGCGAAACAAGAATGACATACCGCGTCTGAAGATGATTAATGTGATTGAACACAGATTTTCTACCTACGACAACTTTCATAATTTTCAGTTTTCTGGCTTGCTGCTTTCCATGTACCCCACTCCAATTAAGTTGCCTTGAGAAATTCACACTAAACACTGAGGACACTATTCGACGTAGGTGATCACGAAGGTCCGCACCCCCTAATCGAGACAAATGGGATACAATGGCGTCGTAGTAGTGCGCATCTTTCAGCTGTTGTTCAGATAAATGGAGCTCGTCGGCTGAAGATATTCTTTTGAAAGTTATGTGTTCAGCCTGTCTTGATATCGTAGCTGCTCGGTTTTCTGCCGACTGTACTGTCTCAATTAGTGCTTGAACGGCTGCTTCAATGCGCATGAGACGTTTCTTCAAAGCGACCATGTCATCTGGAAATGGAGTGGTGAATTGAAGGCAAATCTTACCAGAAGTTCGGTTGAGAGCTGATAGCCATGTTAGACGCCCGTGTACTGCAACACTCAGAGGAGTCTGAGGGAACGATTAGATTAACCTGTACCTATTTATTGAAAGTATGTAAAATAAGTATCAAAACAAAACCATCTGTGTGAGGATTACCGAAACATTCACCAATGATACTGGTAATGGGTTTACTTTACTTTACTTTACTTCAATGGCGTTGACACAAAAGGCCTGATAACCCTGCACAAGATTGGCCATAATTGTGTGTTACCAGAATCGTATGATCGCATGCCGTCCATGTTCCACTGCAGTGAAAACACTTTGGAATACAGAAATCACATATCAAACCGGAAGATGAAGCGTTCGTTTCATCCAAATGTGGACAACCATTCCTGTGATCCCACCTTGACGCTTGTCCACATCCAAAACGCTTATTCAGCTGCATCTGTCGAACGTAACCAATGTTGTGTGGTAACACCCAGAAATATATCACCGCAACTTACTGGCATTCGAAGTTAAATTGCCTTGGGCACAAGCATTTATGGAAAAGTGATGCATTAAAACAACACGACAATATCACACATTAAAATGTACGTGCTGACATCTACAGTTACAAAAGAGATATGAAAAGACATGTGCAACATCCCAGGCTATGGCGTACTTACCGTGAAAAACCGACAAATATATAATGCCCCATTTTGCCCCAGAAACGCCCCAATTTGCCCCATTTAAAATGGGGCTGTGTGCTGCTTGAGTTCATCCTTCAAGTCACTCTTGGAGAAAACTTTGGATCCTGAAAGCTTGTTCAGAATGTCCTCAGGTTCAGCAGTAGCACATGTATGTTGCTTAAGGCATCGATTTACAGTAAGTCGATAATCTCCACATATTCGCGGAGTTTTCCCATCAGACTTCAAGGGTGTCACAATCGGCGTGGCCCAAGAGGATGAATCAATAGGCTCAATAACGCACTTTTCTAGCAGCTCGTTGAGCACTTTAGTTACCGGTTCACGGAGTCCATAAGGAATTATACGACGTTGAAAAAAAACCGGACCACCAGTTACTCCTAGCTCAACCGGAGGTATCTTCATGCCGCCCGTGGCCTTCGAGCACTGAAGAATGAGGTCTTTCAAGCTTGTGGAATTACTCGGTGGTACAAGCAAGGAAACCTGAATATGAATCATTTTTAAAACCTTTGGCCCCAAAATGGATGGGCCATGATGAGTAAAAACAAAGGTGCAATCAAGTGGCTTGGATTGTTCATTAAAGGTCGGAATAGTGACTGTACCCACAACAGGAATGGAATGACCAGTTATACCTCGTATGGTTACAGAACAAGGACGGAGTATGTAATTTGGATAGAACTGTGATAGATTTCTTTGTTTTATCATAGATTCTACACTACCAGTGTCAATAATGAAATCATGCCTCGTGTCATGTATTGTGAAAAGGGTGTGAAATAAATGCCCTGAAGTAGATGAATCAACTGTCAAAGTAAAGGACTTCATCTTGTCGCATGTAACATCAAATTCATTCTGACCAGTTACTATAAACTGGCGATTTCTTTTCGACTTACAGACAATTTTTAGATGACCTCGTTTCCCACACTTGTTGCATATAGAGCTACGGTGAATGCATGTGTATCTGGAATGTTTCTTACCACATGAGGCACAGTTCCCGAATCTGCCACTGAAATGTGTCGACTGTTGCGCAGAATTTTGAGAAACTGGTCGAGAACCATATTCAGAAGCTGAATTGAATAGCCGCAGAGTACTGTGTTCTATAGATAGCTTTTCATCGATCCAAACAAGACCGCAGTCTCACTAAAACTCCCACTATGGATTGTATTATTATCATCTTCGTACTGCTCACAGATGACTTTGGTATTTTGATACGTAGGTTTAGGAAGTAGCAGTAGCTGTCTGTGTAGATCCGGCGCATTAATACCGGCGATGAGTCGGTCACGAAGTTGGACCTCCAACTGATCACCAAAACCACACCGTGCTGCCTGAGTTTGGATCTGGAGAATAAAGTCACGGACTGACTGGTTCGGTTGGCGCTTCATGATATTGGATTTGGCTCGCTCGGAGACCTCAAAATTTGCCGGAGTGACATGACAGAGCAATGTTTTCTTTATGCGCTCGTATGTGAGATCCATCAGCGAATCTGGATAAGATAAATTTTTCAGAAGACAATAGGCCTCTTTTCCTACTCTTGAGAGGAAGAAGGCTGATTTTGTCTCCTCATTTAGGCTGGATGCAGTCCTACACCATAGTTCAAATCGTTCACAGTAATCATCAATATCACGAGGGGATGAATGAATGTCCAAAGTTTCGAGAAGCATAGGATTTATTGTTACTGAAGACTGCCGCGACGCCAATATGATATTTCGTGAATAGATAGAACTTAACGCGAGACCAGTAGCCGGTATATCCGAATTGAGCGGAACACAACGAATGAACGGCAATCAAACGCCTGTATTAGAATTACGCGCCATATCAAAAGTGTACAACCTGAACTCAATAATTGACGCGGAAGTATATGTTCAATGACATTCATCATAATTGTGTACGGGTGTAAGTCTATCATTTTCTCTCCGATATCCGTTGAGGGTCAACTCTTCTACTGGGTCTGGAAATCAGTCGTATCGATTAGAAATAGATCTTCTGATGTTAACCTATAACCAGCCTTTTGGTTCTGTGTGGTAGAACTGTGTGGACTGAAAGCAAACCTCCCCATCAACCGAAGAGTTTCAGTCTTCCTGTTAGCCCTTTATTAGTTAGGATGAAAAAAGTGGTTGAACGTTCAGATTTGATAATTCGGTCGTGCCTACTGTGAAGTCAACACGGTTGCCACATGACTGAATGGCCGGAGTTCAAATCGCGGCCGTGGCAAGGACGGGCGCTACTGACGAGCTCTAATGAGAGCGAAACTTGAGTCTAGTGCTTGTTTTCGAAAGAGGCTGGCTGGAAAGTCTATCTGAATGCGAGGGCTGCGATCAAATGTGAGTGACATTCAACTTCAAAATTAAAAGACATTTAAAATGTGCTTTCACATCGAGAACGAAGCCAAGCTGATATCAGTGATGGAATCTGCTGTGCATTTGCAAGGTTCAGTGAAATAATTATCAAGTCATGGTTTAGAAGATCTGATACCACCAGCGTTGAAGTAATCTTTGATCTTTTATTCAGAGTTCCAAGATAGAAGTCACGATGACAAACTAGCCGAAACGCAACATCCAATCCTGTTTGAACGCTGATGTCTTTAATTTAATGCATGTGTTCAATTCACTTTTGATAGCAAAGGCCAAGTTCTATTAGAAGCGGTCCTAACCCTTAATTTAGGTGCTGGGTCGAAAGACAATCAGCCTAGGAGCTTTAAGATGATCTCCGCACACACATATGGTGACTGTTTTCATAATTCCATTTGGTTTTCCATTCAGCCTACTTCGAAAAAAACGTGAGACCTGACTTTTTCTTGTTAAAACTGGGCTGTGACAGATATCTTTGCCCAGGACGGAGGCAGTGTTGAATGAGACGAAATCATCACATTTGAGAGTTTGGTAACAGTTGTTTGTGACCGGTTTGCAGGTTGCTTTGAGATGGCAGACGAAATGATTCAAGGTACTCAGTGAACCTGAGCAGCTTCAGAAAAAGAGGACTACGTAAGAGTTTTCAGGAGATGGCTAATTCAAAGACAAAAAAGATGTTATAATGACAAAGCTGGCTCGTTGTATCATCATGGTCTCTCTGGCTACTCTTTCTGCTGGAATTAGGTTCTGCCGTCCGAAGGTGAGTTAGGACAAACTTCTATATCTTTCAAGTCAGTCTCTTGAACTCGCGATCGATAAGGATTGTCGCGTGCTTGAGCTGCGCATCAGAAGAGCAGATGAACTAAGATCTGGGCAACACAAACGATTCCTAATTTGAGGAAGACTATTTTTCCTACAGTAACTCAGTATCAGCAGTTGCCGTTAGGCTTTAACCGTGTCGGTTCTGATTGATCAATCTGTTGCTGTGTTTCACAACTTTAGTCCAATCAACTCAGTTGTGTAACTCCCACACATGTTCAGACAAATTGTTTTAATCGCTGGTATTTTACGCACTTGCCCGTTGCAACAGCAAAACCCCCTTGGTTGGTTGGCAGTGGTTGATCACTATTGTGCTCGTAACACCTTATTCGTGGGCGGGGTTAGGTGCACGCTCCCCAATGGAGGTGCTGATCCAGTCCAGTTTCATCACAACTATCTGCCTGACATTGTCGACCTTGGTAGGACAATCAGGGATGCTTACTGGATGAAAAAATAGTGAGATAATGACGTTTTACTAGTCTCAGATTCATAAAACAAACTAAACAAACAGAATGTATCCAGTTAACTGAGGTTGTCCAGTAGGAGATGGGGGACGATTGATAACTGTTTTAATCAAGTTGTCATACCCCGTTTCATACCAACGAGTCTACACCACTCCGATAAAATTCATATTCACATCGCATCATCTCAGCATAGATTGCGGAACCAATCAGACCACCCTAATGTTATCCGAGTGCAAAGGACTCAATAATAACTCAGTGAAAAAGTAGGAAATGAGTAAACATAGGAAAAAGAATGAGACTATTTTTAGTTTGGACCTACTTTGCGAACAGCTCTGGTAAGATGTGATAATGTTCATCTGTTTATTAGATTGATTCCAACAATCTCAATGTTTTTTTTAGATGAGACCCAACTGTGAAAAGTTAAAGCTTCGGCTGGATTCGAACCAGCGACAGACACAGCATGCCTCAACGTGGCAAGCGCTCTACCCGCTGAGCTACGAATCCACACCAGGAGCNTAAAGCGATTTGGCAAGTGGTAGTGACGCATTTTAGCTCTAGACACCTGTTTCCGTATTATGTTTTTCGTGTCTTGTCAGTCCTAATTTTTAACGCGCCAAACTGCATAATTTCCAGGCCCCAATATAAATTAAAATTCTGTTTGCATTTGATTCAAAAGGTCATGAAATTTGGTCCATTGTCTTAGCCCTGTGGTTTCCTGATATGGTGTAGATTGTGCAAACCAACTAGTGCATCACCTTATTCAGTGGACCATATGATTTGTGTACACATTTTTCAGTACGTGCATCGATTGTGCGTTTGAGTCTTTTCAGACCTTGTCCTTGTGTTAGATTCAGAATCTACTAATGGTTAATCATTGAGGGGGAAATGCTTTACAAATGACGCTCGATGAACTGGTGCAACAGAATGTGAAAACAGGCAACTGAATTCCATACCGGCTATTCAAGCAGTTAGGTTAATTATGTGGTCAAACGGATGCCTCAACACAGTCCACTGGCCTACATTTTACAATATTTCAAATTGTTTAACAGCCTTGACCCTGCATGATCTCTTCAAATAAAGATAGAGTTGTTGTGTTCCAAGAACGCGGATGGTGCAAGCGTTGTTCATTCAGAAAACCAATACATGGGTTATGCGATTCAACATGACTACAAACAAAAACACTCATCTGCGCACCACACTGGCCTCAGAACGTCACGGTTGCCACTGGAGCCAATGCTCAGTCTCTTTATGTAGCGAGAACCACTTCATGCGATGCTGCACTCTAATGCTCATTCTCCCGCGGCTATTTCATTTTCATAGTTCATGCTCCTGCTTCAACAGTGAATAGCAATGGTGTGAGTAGTATGGAGCGATCGGTCGTCCTCACCACATCAATTTTGACAACGCTTCTTCGACCATAGATGTCGAATTCAAACAGACAGCTTCAAAACACTCTTGTTCTTCAACTTCCTAATGACGCCCAAGTAGTTTAATTCTCGGCATCTCACAGAACTTTATATTTGGATGAAATAACTGAAGCACATCGATGTAATTCAAAGTGGACCCCTCCCATTACAATCATAAAGAAGCTGATTGTTGTGCATCGGGTAAATTCCAATGAACTAAAACGGATGATGCGTAAGAATTCATCTTCAGTGTTGTATTAACAATATAAAAGTCAGGCCTAGTTGAGTAGTGGTATTGCGATATAGCAAAGAGGACAAATATACAGTCGGATCTTCAGACAACGAAATACAGGAACGACTGTACAATGAGGCAGTAGAGTGTACGATGCCACTACCTAAGCGCAGCCGGACTAAAGATCAGTTGTACAATCAAGGTCATACAATGCAATCCAAGTAGACATGAGCAATAGCAAAGTTGCGGACCCACTGGCATGCCGTTAATGGTGAATATTGCAAACGGGGGCAGTCACATAGTCACATACGCAAGCTATCTGTGTGCTTACACTTAACAAGACACGGTAGACATCACTTCAGAACATGGCACCAAACCAAGTGGTTGCAAACTCTATCAGTCTCAAAGCGGTAACTTACATGTTCTAACTTCAAGTTTGAGAGATGTTAGGTGGAAACATCTGTTGAGTATAGAACTTCGTTGACCCTACAACTGCTATTGTTAAGCTGACAACGACGACTGGATCGTCCACGTCAGATCTGTAGCTCACAGAATAGTCGGAAAATAACGGGGAATTATGATTCTGTAAAGCATTATGAAAATGGATATATGGTGAAAAAAGGAGTCTTTTCGATTGTGTGGTTCTAGTAGCAGGTACCCTCAGTTGTTGATGATGCTTTGCCAGTATATTCACCAAAACATGTAGTTGACCACTAGGTGTGGTGGAATCGTTTAATTCAAGCTGTTTTAAGAGAAAGCTTTGTTTTCCTTTGTTGAACGCACAGCTACAGAAGAAACAAACAATCAATGAGTGATATGCTTTGGTACGCCTTCATAATAACTGCGTTTAACATTACGGCGTCCAAGTCTCGACGATTGTGGTTTTACATTTTTAAATGCTTTGATAGGTTGTCGTCGTTTTGAAAAATTAATCTAATGATTGTTAGCCTTCTCTATTTTTTACCAATAATAGATTTTATCCATTTGTCAACAATCACAGCGGAACCATCACTGACACACGAGACGTTGTCCGAAAGTGAGTCCAGAATTCAAGTCAGTGTACGACACGAAATAATGTCATAAATTTAGCAAACTGCTTACCTGCTGGATTAATACCGTTTGATATACAAACAACAAATCTCTTTCCGATCTTCTCTCACACGTCTTGCATCCACGAAGCGTACAGCTCCCCACGCGTGTTAGTTCGCTTCTTCCACTCGAAGTCTACTTTACCAAAGTCATACCGATCTGGCTGTGTTATTTTAACGTTTGCTTCTACGGGTACATCTGAACAACACAACAGGATATTCAGGCATGAACTCAGAGTGATCAGAGGTGTGCTTGACTTTCAAACAGAATTCACTCACATCATACAATGTGTTTAGACGAATTGTATAAAATACGACCTTAGGAGGTCAACTGCCAAATCCTGAATGGCTTACTTATCACTGAGACTGGTTCTGTGATGTCTTAAAAAGCAATGACCGATGACGACCTAGTCACTAAATCACTTTTCTAAGAAAAATGTGATCAGCATTAATAAAAAGTGGAGCAAAGGAAGTTTTGCTAATAAGTTTGAAGGTGTGAAATATGAACAATATTCCGTAAGTACTTAAGTATTTCGTTCGTGAATAGATATATTATTGACTGCTGGCCATTGTCCCAAACGCCGCAAAATTGTCACACATTAAGATTACCTGAAACGATTTCAGTAGTGACGAATGAATTCAGAATTTGAGCACGGGCCTCACCTCCTCTAGACAATTTGCCCCCAATACATTGTCTCTTTGGTTAGCATGCAGTATTCAGTTCCCAGTGTTCTTATGAACGGATGTTTTTACAAATCTAGCCAACAGATTAACGTAGCATTAACTTCGTTCAAAACATAAATTGTACTTTATTCACAGGCTCACCTAATAATCAGGATCGTTCTTATCAGTCTGCAGTCTGTTGATATCACTTTGGTCGATATGAAGAAAGTCAGTCTCAGGATTTACGGAAAGAAGACAGCACCCATGAAACTCACGGCGCATCCACTGTCCTCGTCCTGTTTATCAAAAACCGAACAAGAAGTTTCATTTTTATTTCGGCTTCATGTGGCTCGACGATACTACAGTGCGTAGAATCGACACCATCCCACTTATGTCAAAAATGTTCGATAACTAACAGACTGACAGAATATCAACAGTTTGGGACTTGTGGTCAGGCTGTTGGCAAGTACTACCAACAACGGTTTTCATTCTTAGCAAGAAACAGTATCGGCGAATCATCCATCCAGCTAACATATCCTGTCAGTTCGTGAGCACGCATGGAAAATAACGTTATAAATCACGAAAACCCACAAAACAATCATCGGCCAAAAGTTCTGCTTTGAATTTGGCATGTGGGGGACCAACGAATGAATGTGTGTTAGTTAACGGATGTCTGGATATTGGCTAGGCAAATCTATCTATTTACACAGAATGCTTCCAAAGGACAATCAGCCTCGTTGTATCTGATCGATGAACTGTTTTCGAACACGTTTCGAAGGTCAAGTACAGAGACTGTTAGAGTCCAGGTAAAACAGGGCCCTGTAGAAAAAATTCTCGCTCGAAATAAGAAGGGTCATGTGTGGTACTTAAACACTTCTACTTTTGTGAATCGAGAACGCGGATGGCACAAAGGTTATCCATTCGGAGAAACCAGTACAAGGGTTATACTTGTCAACCGGACTACGAACAAAAACCCTCATTTGCACACAACACTGATTTGAGAATGTTCCGCTCGTTATGAACGCCACTTCTCTGTTCCTTCATGCAGTGAAAGCCATTCCATGTGATGCATGTCCTCCAATGATCTTTACTGTATCTCCCACCTATTTGACCCGCTGCCATTTCGATCCACGTTGTCGCCTCGCTACGGAATACTGGTGACGTAAGTAGTATAGTTTGACCGTCCGTCCTCACTACACTACCAGCATAGCGTCGGGCTCACAAATGGCATTTATGCGAATGACATCATCTCCCGACTAGGGCAAGACGTACTCTAGGTGTGTCAGCAACCTCATTACCTGGACACGAATCACTGAGTGGACTAAGAGAGCCTGAGTGACCCCCGCTGCAGACAGGTGAATATTAGAGATATAACGATACTACTCGTGAGTAGCCAGATGAATGCACGTATCGGGGTATCGAGCTGTGGCAGAGATGCAAGAAGAAACATTGGTGACCATCCTGACTTACACGAAAATGTCAGTGGCAACCACATCGATCCTGGCTTATCACTGTTTGTAAACGAGTGCTCATATCCGTTGTATTATCGAAGAATATTTCACCTGTGTCAGTTTGCTGAATAGGCCATCTCTGGTCTTTTGCTATTCTTAGCTCAAAACGCTGTGTTCAGACTGAGCACAGATATCTGATATTCTGGTTGTGTTCTAAAAGGCAGTTGCTGTCGCAATAATCCACCCTTACGCCAGAGAGAGTAGTAGGAACCGTATTTAGCGGAGGCAATGGAAACTGTGAGTTGTTGTTAAAACGTACCACAGTGCCTACCCGAAAGTCACTGTATGGTTTATTGTGCACAGTACAGTTTCCATGACGCCATGTTTTCCCACGGAACCATGAATGCGTCCATGTACCCCAAGCTTTTATCACGCTGGCTAATGTGACCTATAAAATATTTATAGATTGCGATACGCAAGCGTACCTATCTCCACCTGGAAGGGGTCCCTGTATGTTTCTCAAAGGCTGTTCGATCGTGGCTGGTTAGGAGTTCCCTCCCCCATGGAGTGGAGGGGGTGAGCCGATAGCTTGGCCGGTTAGATCTGATAATCTGGAGCTGTGCTACTATTCTCAAAAAAGTTGCTTGAAGACGTCAGGTTTGTACCACGGTCGAAAAACTTAGAAAACGCATTAAAAAATAACCCCCAAAAAACCCTGTTCAAAATACTAACAGCATGAATGCAAGCCGCTTGAAAAGAACAAAACATTTCTGAAAATTTAGTGAGAAAATTTCATGCAATTATTCGTGCTTTGGCGCGCCTTCTTTCGTGAGCATGAGACACAGGTCTTCCTAGTACTACTGAGTGGTCACATTAAAAAAACGATTAGATGGAACGTTAAATGAGAGTGATCCGAGTAACGCTAACTCTCGTATACTGTTTTAATGGGGGATTAACCTACGTATGTACCATATGGGCACATATTGATCTTTAGATAATACATCATTGATACAGTTGATTCAGGCCAGCTTAATTGTGCGCAATTCGCCTAAACGGTTATTTCTTGCAGGCCATATAACCTCTTAAAACTAAGAAGACGGAAGGTGTCATCTTGATCACTTCGCAACTGGAGTGACGGACGTACCAGCTTCAGCAGCCAGTTACCATAGGAGGCCTGTTAACTAGCATTCCCTATGTGACTCGGAGGGTATGAGTTATTCAGCCCCAGCAATTGAACTTAAGTAGAACTCAATAGGACAAACGTGTGAACCTTTGATGTAACACAGTTAGGTTTTTAATACTTCACATGCAAACTTCCAGCAACATAGTTTGATTGGTCTTGTGTTGTGAATCCAGAAGGCGGACTACACAAAGGTCACTTTATTGGAGAAACCAACACACTACTTAAGCGTCTGAGCACGACTAGAAACGGAAACACCCATTTGCACACCATACTCTTCTGAGGATACTCCAGTC
>QNGE01001735.1:133724-146959 GCA_008508345.1 Paragonimus westermani
GACACCATGTATCAGTTCCGTCGTGTAGCGAAAGCCATTATATGTCATTCTGCCCTCCAACGATCCATCCCGTATCTCTGCCGTATTTATCACGCGATTATCTCGATCCGCGATCATCTCGATCCATGTTGCTACTGAATAGTGATGTGAGTAGTATGGTGCGACCGTATCTCCTTACTACACTTTTCACTATTTAGGAAGTGCACCCGTCAGGGCCTGTTGATCGATCAACCAATCAAGCTGACATCATGGTTAGTCTGATCTGTCGTGTTAAGACAATGTCTGTTGATGTAATGTTTGCACGCAATTCTGTAGAACCCAAACTGCCTCTTGTTCAAAAGTATGTTAATCCGGCTGGCATGTTGTCCATGGCCCGCAGTCATTGTGATTAAAGTCATCGTTGCAATGATATCGTTATCATGGTTTTCTTTGGTAGTACCATTTTTACTCTGGATCACCAGTTTGCTCTTCCCAGTCGTCCCTACCGTCCCGTTTGTTTAAGAAACCTCCAGCCTCTTGGACAATGAGCTGAATAAAGTGCAGAATGTGTGACTCCATGTTCACCGGCGTAGCTTAGAAGCTCTTGTCTGAACATCAAAAAGTAAACCACGATCCCTCTGATCAGACTAATTGAGTCCCTTATCTGTTACACCATAAACAAGGCCGCATAGTCTGCGCAAGACCAGATTTTTACTGGCATCTGGCGGATGTGTAACATAAAGCACCCCCGTCCTAGGCCATTGGCCTAAACAACCTGACATTGGTTCATCTCGTAAATGGCCATATTTGGCAACTAATTCAGGCTATATATTTACGTGCATTTCATTCATTTTCGAACTGGTAATAGGCATTACAGTGTGTTTCTCTGCAATTGTGTTCTTTCTGACTCCGCGCTAGGAGACTGGATGAAGCCGCACAGCAGGGATCTGGGTATAGCATCCAAGCCGGGATAGAACGTTTGGCAGATCACGGACCCGTCACATCAGATTGCCAGCCTATTCGTAGCGCTTTTTAGCAGCGCACTCTTGCACAGCTGTCAGCGAGCGATGCCTTTGGCCACACGCTCAGTTATGCCAAGTCTCAACAACAACAACAACAACAACAACAACAACAACAACAACAACAACAACAACTATCGTAAATAAAATTACCACATCATTTCTCGAGGCAGTTAGCCATAATATTCAGCCAAGCTGAAGTACAGTGTGGCGCACTTCGACCAAATCATCCTACAAATAGGGGCGTAGAGGGTGAATTGGAATAAGTAACATGTGTTTTATGGTCAGTGACCGAATGCTCCCTAGGCTGCCAACAGAAATTCCGAGGTTTCGACGTACAACGTTACCCTATAGTTCCACTTTGTTAGTTTGTCTTTCACTTTGCTTTACAGAACCTGTCTTGAGCAACCTATCCTTCGCCCTTAGCACCAATGACGTACAAGGTTGTCTGGATGTCACCATCCAGATTCCATGCGAATTCCACGTAAGTTAGAACCCAGTAAATTAAGACAGTCTAGTCCAACCTTATCAATATCCTCCAATTCCACTGTCCAACAATCAAAATGCCCATTTCCTGATTTTACCTTAGTACGAATAAGTAGTGGGGGAATTTCAGTTGATATTAATTGAACATCACTCACAGTTCATCGTAGTTCTCGTATTTCCATAAGTTTTATAGTCAGCCTCTTTAGAGGAAAGCATCATACACAAATTTCGCCCTGGTCGTCAACTGGTATTAACAGAACAGTTGTGTTTGCTCTCAAGACGATAGGGTATTCAGAGCATTACTCATAAGCGAATGTGGCTGAGCGTTTGGTATTTCAGTCGTGCAACACAGCGCAACACGGTTGCCTCATGAAAACGTGGCCGGAGTTCTAATCCCAGCCGTTTTAAGAATATGCACTAATGACAAGCTTTAACAAGGGTGAAACTCGAATCCAGCGCTCCGACAAGTTGAGTGCTGTTCAATTAATAGTAACCGAAATCCCTTGTTGCTTCGGCTCAGTTATTTTCACAGTAATCGATTTGTTTTCGAATATCCTGTTGGTCCCTGCTGGGTTTTTCCTGTGTACACCAATCCTGTGGCCGTAACCACAGGTTCAGCAAAAGCATGTGAACGCTATGACGTCAAGGCTTAATCCGGTTGGCAGTTCTATTTTTGGATCGACGCGTCTGTAACGTCAATGTAAGCATGCGTGAGTGTGGGCGGGTACATGCTGTGTGGCTGGTTATTGATTGTCGCAGTTTTGTATCGAGCTGACGAATATGATACTTGGCCCTCGATGTGGCGCCCTCCTTGTTAAACTAAATACAGTTTTGTGCGTACAAGGTAGTACGCAAGAGGGCACCTGTACGTCTAGCGATTTACAGCTTAGGAAAGACTGCTCGTTACAATCGTTGATTTAACCCAAACTTGTGATTACCTGAAAGCAAAAATCACGAGTACGGTGGCAACAAAGGTCCACACGACAAAATCAACAAGATGTAAATCGGCATTCATAGAAGGTAGTGGTTTCATGCATTGTGATGTATTCCTAACTCGCTTGAGGGGAGAGTAAGAACAAAGACAGATCGTGGAATGTTAGTTTCGTTTACTGTATTCAATCGTAAATGTAAAACCTTAGAGTATATAAGACATACGGATAGTAACAACAATCGAACAGTCCATGACTGGGGCTTACATGAAACGAGGATTATCAATATTTCCGGAGCAGACAAGCTGTAAATAAACTGCAAGTGCTGCTCAGCTGCCGAAGTGTGCCTGTCTCACATGTAACCTATCATTTCATTTGCAGTTGCGGTAACGTCTATATTGGCAAAACAGATCGGTGCCTACGACAAACAATGGCTGAACATACGTCTAAGTGACAATGACAACAGAGTGAATGAGCCGGAATCCCACCTCATTCATTTCTATGCTCTTCGTGGAAATAGGTCACAGTGTTGATCTCACTGACTCGTTTCACGTTTTACTGAGCAGCCGTGATCACAAATTGCTTGCATTCTCTAAGTCAATGTTAGTCAACACTTGTCGTTCAGTCCTGTGTGTGTATAAACTGTTGATTCATGCAGTTCGTCTGCCCTGGAACAGATGACAGTCTTCATATCAAGAAAACCCCGATCGTTGTCTGTTCGACCGTTGTTGTTATTCACAGGTCCTATGTATTCTAATCCTGTGTTTGTGACTGAAGAGACCAAACGAACTGTTAACATCTCGCGACCTAGGACTTCCGTCGTTAGTGGAGGACAACGACCGCGTGAGCTCCAGATGAAGTAATGTTCGAATGTCAGTGTCGAGTACCTTGCGCCCATAATCACAGTCAAGGAGAGTGCAGGCGCGATCGATAACGCCACCTGCAAAAGTGATAACCGTTATGGCCTCCAACACACCCGCGTTCGAGGGTTGTCGGGTCTTCGCAAAGAGCGAGGATGAGCGATCGCTCCACACTACTCACACCACTACTATTCATTAGCGAGACAGGAGCATGGACTATGACAACGAGATAGCGGCGGGAGATACATAAGAAAAGGCATTGGAATACACCATCGCGTGAAATGGTTCTTATTACGTAAAGGAACTGAGCATTAGCTTCCCCGGCAACCGTGACGATCTGAAACCAGTGTGGTGCGCAGATGAGTGTTTTTGTTTGTAGTCCTATTGAAGTGCATAGCCCATGTATTGGTTTTTCAAATAAACAACGCTTGCGTCATCCACGCACTTGGCTCAAAACAACGTCATATTATCGTGGTTTTCAAGCCAACAAAATGAAGAGCAATTTGATACATAATGACCTCAAACGGTTTTAAATTGCTGATGCAATTAGGCGACTAAATTGACCTCCGGAAACGTCAAGTGAGCAACAGAGAACCATGGCAACCGTAGGACCTGGACAAATTTCATCCGAGTGCATGGCTGTGGGTTGCGCAGCCGAATTTCGACCACTTCGGCGATGGCCAGAGTACAAAATATGACTTCTGGATTGATGGCTGGGTAAATGGTAAGTGGGGCGGAAATCCACTTCCGGTGAGACTTGGTGGCCTGAATCAACTTGATACACCAGACCTGTGCTAGAAACTTATTTCACCTCACCCTTAGCTAGCCAAGTGGAGTGGTAAATAACCGAAAAAAGACTGTTCGCTAAACCATCTTTATTTTTGATGGATTCGTGGGGGTTATTAGGAACGCACATATTTAGAGTATTTTGTAACAGCGTATACAATGAAGGTCCATTTCAAGCTGGCTGACAGTTTTGCTCCCTTCCGTCAGGCACCGTGTTAGTGATTTGCCGCTTCGAGTCGGACTGGGACATACACTACCGATAAGCCCATGAACCCGGAGTTTCTGCCAAAACTCACTATGAAGGTTGTTGTCAAATGTGAATAATGTTCAAGTGCAGTACCCTTCTACAACAAGAAACATTCTCCAAGGTTTTTTCGTGACGGGTGTACCCTGTTAAGAAAGAGCAAGGTGGAGTTCAACGGACATGAGTGCAGTACAGTGAAAAAGGCAACGCTATTTTGTAAGAAACATCAGAATATTTAAGTACTCACGACTGATATTAGAATATCACCAAGGCTACCCCTGATAGGGTGAATTACTGTAGACCATCTAAAGCGAAATATATTGTCGAATGAAGCCAGCCTGTCATGTTACTGACGGATCCCAGAGCCGATTGGATAATAAAAATCCCGACATGGTGGCCGAATTAGAATGGAAGAAAAACAATCGAAGTGGAGTCATACCACACAGCAGCTGCTAATCTGCAAAATTACGGTTACATGTTGGCTTGAATAATATCAGCATACCCTGCTCTCAACAGGGACCACATAACGGTTATCTAGATCAAGAAGTTCTCTGCTAAGGAGGCAACAATGCTCGAGATTATGCAAACAAGGTCAGTAGAGGGTGAACACTCAATTCTTTGAAGAATCTTCTCTGTGGTTGCTGTTCAAGGACTTTTAAAAAAT
Source organism: Paragonimus westermani (assembly GCA_008508345.1). Taxonomy (NCBI): domain Eukaryota; kingdom Metazoa; phylum Platyhelminthes; class Trematoda; order Plagiorchiida; family Troglotrematidae; genus Paragonimus; species Paragonimus westermani. The sequence continues at coordinate 138,692 of QNGE01001735.1, forward strand.
GGCTCAATCATGATTTGTTTCTTTCTGTTTTCAGTCGGAAGAGTTCTTACTTCATGAAGCAGCTGCGACACTCGATTCGATTTGTATGAGGCCCACATTCCAACTCAAAATGTCTGAACACAACCACCAGCTCAAATCTGTAAGCGGTCTTGTTTGAAGAGTGATGGTCACGTGTCCACATGAACTTCCGCTGGCCGGCCGTATGTTGTCGTCCCGGAAGTGAAACTACCATCGAATACAATAGGTTCTCCAGCAGGGTACAGATCAGATTTTATCCTGGTAAAGCCAGGCGTGGAGATTGTCGACAAACATACTTATTTATTTTAATAGTACCCGAGAAAAGTGTGTGGTCAGCCTAAGATTGAACCCTCGTGGCTGCTGTACAGTTTCTTGCTGGTGGGGATTAGACTCATTTTGTGCCAAATGTGTTCCCTATATGACTCCAGCAAGTATTTTCTAGTGAACACAAGCTGAGGACGATAACACGTCATGACCATGTGTCCAGAGGCTGGAATGACACTAATGAAGTCAATCGTCAACGTCTTGATTACCTTGAACCAGTTGGTCCAACAACTATCGAACAGGCGAGACCTCCGCGACGCAGTTTCCAAGGTAACGTGCGATATCTGACCCGTGTCTTTATCAATTGCTTTAGGCCTTGCCAACTATAAGAGTGCTCGTAACCTGAAACACATTACACCGATCTTATGTTTCTGCTGTATCGAGGCAAACACTGGGTTCCGGTCAGTTCATTACATACCACTAGCCTCACAGATTCGATTACTACGTGTTTGCTAATTGTGGGTAACTAGTGCTACAAGACTTCGTAGCTCACCGAAAATTTTTCTACAGATGATTGTGTCTCATTGTCAGGAGCAATGTGGTACCAATATAAACGTAACAATATTCGAACAAAACCGTTAGAACACGAAACCTGGTAGATGTCAGCATTTCGTATTGACTCTTTAGTACCAACCTTACAATATCAGGAAACGGCTTTTTCGTATCAAACATTTAGGGGGTGACTAGGATGAATAGTCGATCGATGGGTTAGGAAAGGTCACTAAGTCCAAGGAGGGTCAAGCTCACGGACAACTATTTCAAAATACACAGGGCTTCAGTCGATTGATTGCGAGAACCTCAGCAAACCGCAAGAATCTTGGACTGGGATGACGTAATAAGATTCTGAATGCACAAGTCGGGTCGATGGCGTGACCAGTGGTCAGGACGCGTCTTGCGACTGGAGACACTGGTTGTTCGCCTGGTTCAACAACATTGTCGTTCTTCGGTAATACAGAGTTCTGCACCCATTTGAGCAAATGTACCTTCACTCTCGAGATCAAACACCTCTCGGTTCTGCCCATCGAAGGAAGAGCGAGCCCTAGCCAAGAAACCAACAAGAAAGAGAAGAAGAGAAGTGTTGTGTCCACAAATAGTACAGCAGTTAATGAAGCTCGTCTATTGCAACGAGTAGACTGTCGTGTCGTGAATGTAGAAGAGGGGTACGGCTAAGCAACAGTATTGTACTGTAGCGTGGAGAACAAACGTGCAACAGACACCGTGGGCACCAGCAAGCTGGCACGACTGTGAGATGAGACGGTAGACTGTACAATGTCAACACACAGAATTAGACAGGTTAAAGCCCACTTGTCCAATCAAGAAGGTCACATGACAAATCCAATCAGACAGGCAAGGTCAAAGTTGCGGATGCATTGGTGGTGAGTCATATAGACATACCCACCGTGCAGACACGCACACGTTGTCTGCGTGCGCACGCTTAACAGGGTACAACCGAACCTAACTGGCTGAAGCAACTGATGTATAACATACAGCTTCTTTTGTGATTACTATAGTGCGTACATCCGGGGACTAAATGGTAGATCTGATCGCCAGGAAGACGAGGGTCCAGAAGCGACTGTTGGAACAGTTTATGCGCACTCTTGGAGACGTGTCATCAATGCGGATGACAATGTGCTGCTTCCCAATGCGTATGACTACAAGTGAACCATACAAATGAGTGTACGCGTTAGTTGTCCTAGGTTTTCAAATGAATTGTACGGGACTTCATACAATGAACTACTTCGCATGCCAAGCGTCTTTTGCGGTCACAACACATCTACGTACATAATCACTTTGGTAACAAACAACGTGCCATAAATGAAAGTACAGTCATCAGCGAAACTGCTTCCGTACGGTTGTCAGTACCCCGTGTCAGTAAATGCATCTACTTCTCAAACAACTGGATCAAACGACAGCAACATTCGCGCCACGGAGCCCGATTAGCCGACATTTCACCTAACGTTTCCAGCCGCCGAAAGTGAGTCCCGAGCTCCTCATTTATGGAGACAAACCCGACGTACGGTGGCTGACCCCGTATGGAAAGAATTCACTTCTATATGCCCGGTGATTATCTACTCACCGCGCACTTTAGGGCGGTTGGCCACATAATCGACAAACAGTTGTCGGTATGGCAGCCGGCTAGTCGGCGTCCTAACTATCTAAGCCTGTGCAAATCCAGGGAACTCGCTTGGTGCCTACTATCAATTACCCATTTCCCAACCAGTTCGTTGTTTATCCGCTTGTGATACCCGCTACGACGAACCGAACGTAGACACTGATGATCAGATAACTAAAGTCGGCCCATGTCTCCTGCCCTGAGCGGCCAAGTTTCGCAGCCTTCATAATGGCCCTTTATATGCAACTCTTAATCATAAGAGAGAGACCTCCCTGTCACGATGGATATTCTAAATTGACGAATACCACCCTAACCTTGGAAATACGGACTTCTATTTCATTTCCACTACTTCTGCCGCGGCTGATTTGACTTCCCGATTACATAAGCTGGTCAGCAACCCCATGGCTTCATTACCCATTATTAGGTCGACCTGATCACAACAGACTCGAAGAAGCATGTTGCAATTCAAGGCTACAAAGTATATTTCAAACTATATAGCAGGGCGCAAAACATTACCTATACTGCTAGACAACTGTCAAACGACACCTTGTCGTCAACATAATCAATATCAGACGGCCTTCCACCAGGTAGCGGATTCATTACAGCATTTTGTGAACGTCACTGGCAGTCCTGCGTTGTTTCGTCTATTACAAAACTAAACAGAAATGATTAAAGTGGTCAGCCGTGGCATACGCATGCCTTGGTGCAAAACCTGTCAGACAGTTAACCGTGAACACACCGATGACGTTGAGTGTGTTTTAACAAGTTACCAACACGCCCTGCTCACAAAGCGGTTGTCCTTTTCATATTTCGTGATTGCGCTATTGTGAGTTCGACTTGTAGTTCCGCGTATTTATGCTTTTACGTGTGTTCCTTCATTTATGGCATCTCTCTCGGTTTAGTTTAGTAGGATGGTGCAAAGTATGTGGTCTCCAGGGATGTTAAAAACGTGATATTTGAATCCATCCTATGTAACAGTGTTTAACCTAAAGGATCTGTTAGGAGAACCTCGTTCTTGAGCCAGCAATTTCTATACCACATCCTCTTAATTTAACGCTCCCAAGGTTTCTCCCTCTATGTTTCTCCAGCACACATGAAGCATACGTTTTATGAGATTACAAGAAACAGGTGTCATATCCACATCAAAAATGAAAAAATCCTACCAGCCCTGCTTTATCTCTAACTTTATCAGTAGCTGCGATTTATTTTATCGTCCCACTTCCCCCCTCAAGTATACCAGGTGAACGGTGAATCAGCTGAAGCTCTCAGCTCGTTTGTAGAAATTACAAGGCACATATCACCCTCGCTGAATGTCCGTATGATAGGCGCATCGCCAAGATGGCTTCTCTAACTGTGCATCGAGGACGAAGTGCCCTGCAGAAGAGCATGAGTGTCATAGATCGCCAATGAGGACGTTCTACACGGCAGTGCGAGGTCCAGTAGGATTTGTTCAACATCACGTTTAATGCCGTCTGCAAAAGTCAGGACAGTTTGAACGCGGACTAGGTGGAAGATCATCCTTAAGAAGTAGAAGAGAAAACCGAGATTAGAGAATTTTGGGGTCTCTGAGGGCAATAAGGAAGGAGTTTTATTGCTGTGTCCCTTAATTAAAGTAATTCTCTGAGTAGCTCGTGTACTGTAACGAGTGGACTATGAAATTATCGTGTCGTGCATGTAGAGGAGGGGTACGGCTAAGCAACAGTATTGTACTGTAGCGTGGAGAACAAACGTGCAACAGACACCGTGGGCACCAGCAAGCTGGCACGACTGTGAGATGAGACGGTAGACTGTACAATGTCAACACACAGAATTAGACAGGTTAAAGCCCACTTGTCCAATCAAGAAGGTCACATGACAAATCCAATCAGACAGGCAAGGTCAAAGTTGCGGATGCATTGGTGGTGAGTCATATAGACATACCCACCGTGCAGACACGCACACGTTGTCTGCGTGCGCACGCTTGACAGGACAAAATAATGCGCCATTGACAGATGGGCTGAAGTGAAGATCAACTAAAGAATGGCTTGATCAGCAAACGAAGATGCCAATCCAAAGTGAGTTTGCGAAAACAGAGTGAGTGAAGGACTTTAAGCTTTGAGGTAAGCCTTAGACACTTCTAAGTCGACGATAGCGATCATCTGTGACTAGGATGAGGCTGGAGACATTTGACTGGTCATGTGTAAAACCGTGTGCCCTGAATGATCTAGGCGTCTGTTCTATCTAAATGTATACGAAACGGATCAACCACAAGACTTTCCAGTGCTTCCGACGATGTGGGATGACAGACAGCATTTTGCTGATTCTCAGCGGTCTCCAACCTTGCACAACGGACAGGTGTCGCAAAACTCCCAATCAAAAGGTTCATGTTTAACCTCTAAAGAGTGCTGAACACTTTCCGCAGGAAAGGCAGCGACAAACAATTCACAGGTCCTAAAAGAATGGTAAGGAGATTTTGTCGACTCCGGTGGCTTGCTAACATTCACAGTCTGCACGTTATCAATGATAGATGAGAAGGAACTGGGGATACCCGAAAGCGTGGTCTGACCTGGTGACACGGCAAAGAGTTGCATATAAAGGGCCATTATGAAGGCTGCGAAACTTGGCCGCTCAGGGCAGGAGACATGGGCCGACTTTAGTTATCTGATCATCAGTGTCTACGTTCGGTTCGTCGTAGCGGGTATCACAAGCGGATAAACAACGAACTGGTTGGGAAATGGGTAATTGATAGTAGGCACCAAGCGAGTTCCCTGGATTTGCACAGGCTTAGATAGTTAGGACGCCGACTAGCCGGCTGCCATACCGACAACTGTTTGTCGATTATGTGGCCAACCGCCCTAAAGTGCGCGGTGAGTAGATAATCACCGGGCATATAGAAGTGAATTCTTTCCATACGGGGTCAGCCACCGTACGTCGGGTTTGTCTCCATAAATGAGGAGCTCGGGACTCACTTTCGGCGGCTGGAAACGTTAGGTGAAATGTCGGCTAATCGGGCTCCGTGGCGCGAATGTTGCTGTCGTTTGATCCAGTTGTTTGAGAAGTAGATGCATTTACTGACACGGGGTACTGACAACCGTACGGAAGCAGTTTCGCTGATGACTGTACTTTCATTTATGGCACGTTGTTTGTTACCAAAGTGATTATGTACGTAGATGTGTTGTGACCGCAAAAGACGCTTGGCATGCGAAGTAGTTCATTGTATGAAGTCCCGTACAATTCATTTGAAAACCTAGGACAACTAACGCGTACACTCATTTGTATGGTTCACTTGTAGTCATACGCATTGGGAAGCAGCACATTGTCATCCGCATTGATGACACGTCTCCAAGAGTGCGCATAAACTGTTCCAACAGTCGCTTCTGGACCCTCGTCTTCCTGGCGATCAGATCTACCATTTAGTCCCCGGATGTACGCACTATAGTAATCACAAAAGAAGCTGTATGTTATACATCAGTTGCTTCAGCCAGTTAGGTTCGGTTGTACCCTGTTAAGCGTGCGCACGCAGACAACGTGTGCGTGTCTGCACGGTGGGTATGTCTATATGACTCACCACCAATGCATCCGCAACTTTGACCTTGCCTGTCTGATTGGATTTGTCATGTGACCTTCTTGATTGGACAAGTGGGCTTTAACCTGTCTAATTCTGTGTGTTGACATTGTACAGTCTACCGTCTCATCTCACAGTCGTGCCAGCTTGCTGGTGCCCACGGTGTCTGTTGCACGTTTGTTCTCCACGCNAAGCGTGCGCACGCAGACAACGTGTGCGTGTCTGCACGGTGGGTATGTCTATATGACTCACCACCAATGCATCCGCAACTTTGACCTTGCCTGTCTGATTGGATTTGTCATGTGACCTTCTTGATTGGACAAGTGGGCTTTAACCTGTCTAATTCTGTGTGTTGACATTGTACAGTCTACCGTCTCATCTCACAGTCGTGCCAGCTTGCTGGTGCCCACGGTGTCTGTTGCACGTTTGTTCTCCACGCTACAGTACAATACTGTTGCTTAGCCGTACCCCTCTTCTACATTCACGACACGACAGTCTACTCGTTGCAATAGACGAGCTTCATTAACTGCTGTACTATTTGTGGACACAACACTTCTCTTCTTCTCTTTCTTGTTGGTTTCTTGGCTAGGGATTGCTCTTCCCTCCATGGTTGTGGGACAGTTAAGCATCAGTATGAACCACTGATGTATTGGGGTCTTTGATGACCATGATGTTAATGATCGCCGTGGGTCTATTGGCTCAGAAGAACGGACGTCCTGGGGATTAAGTACGCCAAAAGTTCTTCAGGTTTCCACTTGCTGTGAATGTCTAGAACCTTCGGAAGTTATTCCCGTATCAACAACGTTTAACGAACTCAGTACTTACAAGGATTCTCTCGAAGTATTCACTAACTAGGAATCTTTCTGCCGAGCTGGCCGCCGTGAGCTCCAGTCCATCTTCAGTCGCACGCACTATGCTGCCAGATGATGTTCTGTTGCTTTTGATCCAGGAATTGTGATCAGCAGATGATGGCTGATTGTCCGCCGAAGGGAATGATTTAATTCGTTTATGCAAAAATCACTATCAGCAGATACTTCCACAGAGCTGGTCCATTTGATCGAGGCTTCGGAATGAGTCTCGAATGGTATAGTGGCTTCACCAAATCGACTAAGGAAAGACAGCAACTGTAAGTAGGTGAATGAAGAACATGGAACAAAATGACAGGATAACTCACTGGCTGTCAAGCACATAATAAACCTATCTCAGGTTGCTGCAGACAACAGCTTGCTAACACCAACAGATCAAGAGCGGTCTTGCTGCACCAGAATGGGTTCGGTGAGCAAGTCCTTTGACGACTCCGAAGTAATAGCCCACGTCGTATTAGCGCTTGAATTCGACCGTCAGCGACTTTGCCATGACAGAAACTAATGAAATGTTTCTGATCGAGCCCACCCGGACGTCCAATGGGTAGTAACTGTAGGTCACGCTGCCCATTGGATAGTATGACTCAAGCCAGTCACCTAGGTGACAGCAGTTTGGGCTAGGGACTAGACCGTTTTGAAAGTTTCCGCATATTTTAATAGCCAGGTTCAGTGAAAGACAAGTTGCACAAAAATTTAAAAATTTCCATGTAATCTAAACACCATTACACTTAACGCGCTTTCGCCACTATGGTACACATGTACAGGTGTAACTTTCTCAAGGCAATACGTCGTTAGATGTCATTAATATTTCATGGTCTGTTTCATGCCCACCTTGTTCTTCGAAAATTTTGACTCGAAAAAAGTGGTCACAACAGAGTTAAAAGCCACATTCTATTGATGAGCGACCCGATGAATGTGGTGCAGGTGAAAAGCTATTTTCTGCAATGTGTGGTCTGATAATCTCGTGACACATCCGCGGAACACTCCAGTTGATCAGCACTGGTTTCTGCTTCCATAGATTGCAATAAATCAATCTGAAACAGATGTAATAGGACCCTATCCTACTTATTTCAATAGGCCTCAGAGGGCTACAATGGATTAATCCAATAACGGAAAACCAAACGGCAACTATGGTCACCTTCGGATGGAGTCCACTTTTGAGTGCTACTCAAACATGCTCACTTGTTTCCACGTAGACATTCTCTCATCACAAGTGTTAGAGCGTAGCAGAAAGATCTGTACTGATTTTATAATGTTAGTCAAGCTGATATTTTTGAACTTATACTACTATTGAAAAACGTCAATTCACATAGTGAGTGTTGTGGACGGTGCCCACTAATAAGAACTAGAGACAGGACGCAAGACAATCAAAGTCAAGGAAGTTATTTTTGTCTCATATATATTGA
>QNGE01001736.1:0-33625 GCA_008508345.1 Paragonimus westermani
CCCAAGCGGTTTTACACACCAAACCTGCGGCTCAACCTGCCTTCGGTTCGAAAAGTCCAGTACCGTGTGCTGACTTCTGTCACCTACTCATCCTGGGCAGCCCTCATCGTTGTCATCTGTACTGATTTCTCCACCGGGCTAAAAGATGCTTTGGAAGCTAACTGCCATCCACTGCCCATCTGTGAAGACCGGTTCACGACCCCCAAAGGTGGAACGTGCTTCGCCAAGCTCGATCTAGCCAACACATAAAATCCTGTGATCTGCTGACAATAAACACATATCGCGGTCTATTCCAGTACACCAGACTGTCATACGGTGTCAAGACCGCCCCAGCCACTGTCCAGCAGATCATGAATGCCATGCTGTCTTGCCTACCTGATACGGCTGACTACTTGGACGACGTCATTATTTCTGGGCGAACGCGTGACGACCATCGAAAACGGACCGCAGCCGTTCTCCAACTCAATCAAAATTACGGGTTTCGGCTTCGAGCAGACAAATACCAGTTTTTCATGTATTTCATCAAATACCTCGGCTTTATCATCAACGCCACTGGCTGCCGTCCAGACCGTGAGAACGCTCCTGCCATCCAACACACGCCACTTCCGAAAAATGTCTTAAAGCTCTGCTCGTTCCTGGGTCTCGTCAGCCATTACGGCTCCTTCTTGCCTTCGCTGCACGACGTCCGAAGTACCATAAACCACCTCCTCAGAAAGGACATGGTGGCACTGGTCTCGTGAATGTGCACAAGCCTTTGAAAAGATCGTGTCTATGCTGGGACCCGACGTTTTGCTGACAAACTTGGACCCCAGCCTCCCAATCACGTTGGCTGTTTCCACCTTTGAGGATCGTCATCCATAGTTGTGGTTAGCCGTGCAGGAAACAGGGTTTAGCAGCTGGCGTATAACAAGTGATTCGGATCGTTTCTCCCAGCTTATACCACGCCTTCTCCGAGATATGCTAAACCTGGTCAGCAACCGATCGTTATAAATGGGCTACGCCGGCAATTATTAAAGAAACAGCCGTCCGATGAAGTGCGTCCAAAACAACTGTTTCAACGGTTACTATTGGACGACAAGCCACCGGTTCTTCTTCGAGATATGCGGAAGGCAGTAGATAAATCCCAGTCGTCAGAGTATCATTTGCAAGAGTTGTGGATGTAACGGCATCTTAAGTACACACAGGGGGGTGTTATCTGTGTTGCCCTACGTCTGTTGGGTGACCTAGCGGCTTCGGCCGATGGAATATACGGACGTTTTTGAGGCACGGTGCCATCGCCATTAGTGGGGCAAGTAGTTATCCCCAACGGCTCTGCGGATAGTTTGTTGGCCACGAAGCAAGTCGAAATAGCAGTCCTACACAAAGCACTTGAACGTCGTGAACACAGCCTTTTGGAACCTAGTGCCGAAATAGCTCAGCTGCGATGTGAACTGGCAGATCTTCATCCCAGCATCCAACGTACCAGGTCACCATGTAGAATTCTTCCGACGCGTGCCCAATCAAAGCCCAGAATAAAAACTAGCAATCTTTGTTAGCATCATGAGACGTACGGTAAAAATGCTAGACGACGCCGATCGTCATGTAGCTGTTGCAGCAACAAGTGTTTTAACTAGCAGACCGGCACGCTACAGCAACCACAGCCACAGGCCAGTCAGACAGCAGTCGCCTTTTCTTTCTGAGGGATTTAACCTTCAAAATGAACTTCTTTGATGATACAAGAGCGGAAGTTAGCATCATCTTACAATAGGCAGCGGATTCATTATTAGAATCTGGCATTATAATCTGAGCAGCAAAACGGTACTCCCACAAGAACTTCCGGTCGTTGACTGTCAAGCTTGGACCTCGATCTTCGATGTGATTTTCGTTGATTTTCTTGTGGCTGATATTTCTTGCCCCATTATTAGTGGCGATTTCTTTCGACATTTCGATTTTTAGATACACGGACGTCGATCGCATCTCACTGATACTTCGGCAGAAATCAATGTTTTGGGTAAGCCGTCACACCCGGCTGCGACCAGTCTAATGCTAAGCAATTTCGTAGTTGGCAATCCTCAAGGGAAACTTCTATCCGAATCCCCTCAACCGACCTGACCAGCTAGCGAACTATAGGCCGTGATAACCGAAGACGCGCATAACATTGTCACACGAGGGCTGTCATTTCGAAGTCGTCCGCATCGCTTAGCTCCCGACACCCTCACAATTATCCGGGTCAAATTTGAGAATATGCCTCAGCTCGGTAGTAACCGTTCATCCAACATTCCGAGGGCTTCGTCATTGCACATAGTGCGTAATAAAACTTATAACGATCGCAGCCTATGTGGTAACTGCCAGGTATTGGACAACGCAACCACTCACGTTAGGTATCCAATTCCTCACATTAAAGACTTGAGGGCAAATCTATCGAGAAGACAGATATTCGCCAAAGTCTACTTAGCGTGCGCTTATAACTAGATTCCTGTGGCTCCGAAGGCATCTCGAAGACAGCAGTCAGAGCACTGTTCGGACTTCTCCAATCTTTACGCATGTTGTTTGATCTGAACATCGCTGATCAGGATTTCCAACGTTTTATTCACAACGTGTGCCGTGACATGGGTGGTGTTTATCCGCACTTGGATGATATCTTGGCTGCTAGCTCACCACAGGAAGAACACAGCGTGCACTTGTGTTCATTATTCATCCGCTTGTCGCATCACGGAGTGACCATAAACCTATCTAAGAGCACGCCAGGATGCCTCACAAAACTTTCCTAGGTCACAGTATGTCCATCAGCTGGACTGAACCTCTCTCGATAAAGTGGACTACGCGGAGCCCACATCGTTCAAACAACTCCGCCGTTTCTGTGGTTTAGTAAATTTTTACCGCCCTCTCATTCCTAACTGTGCTCATCTACCCCAACCGCTTGCCGACCTGATAGGAGGTGAGGTACGCTCAATGTCACTTACAACCGCCGCACAATCTGTCAATTAATTCAATAACAGGTATCGCTAACACAGCATCGCTGTCACATCACCATCCGTCCACTTCTTTAGTGCCAACTGTGGATGCATCACACGTGGCTTTAGCAGCGGTTTTGCAGCAGCAACTCAGTGATGACTGGTGCACACTAGCCTTTCTCTCTAAACGTTTACAACCAACCCAATCGCGCATTGTGCTTTCGGAAAGAAACTGTTAGCGGTGTATCTCGGTATCCGCCATTTTCAACATGTCCTAGAAGGCAGAGGTTTTACCATCTCAGATCACAAGCCGCTAACATACGTTGGCCATAAGCTATATAAATTCCGAATTGCTAATGGGAAACTGTCGCATGAGCATACTTGGAACGTTGGGTTGCCCAGTTTGGTTGTCCTACTGTATTGACCACCGACCGCGGGTCACATTTCAACGCGCTAGGCTGCGGTGGAATTCGCACAACGGCTTACCACCAGGCAGCCAACGAGTTAGTTGAACGATCTCATTGGCGACTGAGAAGTCCTCTATCCGCTAGCAACAACCCTTTGTAACACGAATGGGTTGGCAACTGTGGGTCGTGTTCGTCCCCCGGGCTGGGGCCCTCGCGACTCACAGAGTCGGTAGCTCGAGAGTCTAGGTGAGATGGTGGCTATTCGAGCTCAGTGGCGTGAATGTTGTCGTTGTTCGTCCGAGTTGTCTGTGGAGTGAGTGCATTTAATGACGCGGGGCAGTGAAAGCCGTAAGCAAGCTGTCTTGCTGATGACGCCTTATTCTCACGTGCAGCTCGGTTGTTTGTTTGCAAGGTGTGGGCACATTGACGTTGAATGTTTGAATATGGACGTAGTCGTTTTCAGTAGTTAGGTCCCTTCCCGTCCCCTTCTTTTTTCCTTCTCTCTCTCTCTATGTAGGGTTTGCTTTTTCTTCATGGTTGTTTGACGGTTAAGCATTAATGTAAACAACTGATGTATTCTTGTCTATGATGATGATGATGCTTGTAGCATCAGGTTCTGCCAATAGATTTAGTTACATGAAAAACGCCAAAGGCCGATCTACATACCACCCCCATTCAGTTAGTCTACGGAGAGATGGTTGTTCCATGTGCAACAGGACCCATCAGCTTTGCGAATTGCGGCAGGCGGTTGACCCACTACACGACACGACTCCACCCGGTCCCATTAAAAGAACAGACGGCGCCAACGTATGTGGATCTCCGTCCGTCAAATTGTTCTTACGGTTTGGTTCGTGCGGTTACACTGCGATGACCATTGCACCCGCCGTAGACAGGTCCGTTCCGTGTACCAACATGTTGATGGTGCCTTTCTTGTTGAAGCGTAATGGTGAACGCGAGGGTATATCTTTCGGGAGATTGAAACCAGCGTTCAATGTGGTGCTTGACTTGAGAACTGATGAGCAACCACCAACGACTTCCCCAAATAATACTTAGTTCGGCGCTCGTACAGGTTCGGCGGAGGTTGCGCCCTTGTCAACATCAACGATGCTGAATCTCCAAGTCAGACGGAGTGGACAGCTGTTGGAGTCAGTCCGTTTTGCAAGTCAGATGTACATTTTCAACACACCGTTTCCCGTTGTTGCACTTCCTTAGCCAGTTAAGTTTAAACGACACTACCAGGAGTAAACTCTTTTAACAGTCAGTCTGTTCAAAAAATGTAACCCAGTTTTCTGAGTGCACTTTCAGCAATACCCGGTGGGGCGATCGTTTTCCATTGGTGATTAATGCACATTTTAGGCGCTTTAAGCAAACCATTCATCTGCTTGGGGCGCTGGCAAGGTATTACATCGCGAGAGGTACACGAAAACATAATTTTCCGGGGATCGCTTAAGATTGACAGGACCAGGGTTACGCTGCTACTAGGTTAACAGAAACTTGCCTGGTCCAATCTTCCCGCTTACATATGATCATCAACCACTCAGACTATCCGATTTCAATCAACACCAGTCATTTTAACTAACTTTCCATCGATCGTAAACGCGAGGTTTATGGTAAGGGTAAGTTGGACTAGTCAAGTTTGTTTCAACTGCTTCGGTTAATTGAAATACACATTGTCAAGGTTAGCTTTCTGGCTGTTTCTCAAGATGGGAACTCCGTGGTGATCCCATTTATTTATTCATGTCTGCGTTAGAGTTCTGAAGTATCTGGGGGAATTTTCTACAACTTCGGCAACCGCGTGAGATACTGCGTGTGTGGGGATCGACGGTTAATAATTAGGTCTACTACGTTGGTTCAAAACGTGACTTGACCTTATTATCTAAGGCCCCATGGTGCAACCTGAAGTAAACGAAGCAGAATTCAGGACCAGTTAGGTTGCTACATCTTATGGGCATATTTGCGGCCGGGAAAGAACCATACACCTCAAGAACGGGCACAATGCACAAGAGACACAATCCTGTTGACGGTCAGAGCTAACAAGAAAGCTGGTTGGCTTAGAATGCTGTCTCGTCGCATCACACGGACTGATTCCAGATGAATGCATTGTCTTCGAGTATTTCCGCTCTCTTTCGTTAAACAACCGATTGCATATGCCGCTTGCATTTCTCAGACAACGTCACACAACCTTGGCATATTCATCGAATGGTGGTTCTCGTGCCGTACCAAAAAAACAACCTGCGCTCATTTGCGCTTTTAGTAGGAAGGAAGAATTTTCACGGTTTGTTCCAGCTTTGTCACTGGATTCAGGTCGGCCATATAATTTCACTGATTTAGTGCTATCTACCATTCCTACACCCGTATAGACAAGCACAATAGAACGTCTACGTTGCTGTACATATCCTTGCCGTTCAGAAGCAACCTACCTACCATGGATCCAGCAACGGCATAGTATTGTCCAGAAAGTTCTTTTCATCAGAGATATGCTGCGCGAAAGCCGGCGCTAGGCTTTCACGTGGGGTATCTATCAATCGGTCCCTTTACACAACCTTAGCGGTTGCACAATAGATGGACGTGTCTCTGCCTATCATCTGACAGTCAGATTCAATTGTGCTATTCAGTAGTAGAACAAATTTTCAACGTCACTTCCTTATCATCGAGGGGGCCAGTCTCATTGTTTTATAGTGTCAAGCCTGCACACGGTGGATCGAATGTAGATTTTGTTTCCGAACACGAAGAGGTCGGTATCGAATATGTACCACGAACTGTCATCAAAGTTAACGGCGCCCAACAGTCATTAGATAGCCTAGAAATATGCACGTTTCATCCACTCCTATCGTCTTTTCCCCGCCCACGCGTGTTCGTTGCATTTTTCGGCATCTTCATCAGGTGGCGCAGCCTCCAACCTAGTTTCTTCCATTCCTGAATTAGTTCGCAATAAAATCGTCTAGGAGAATGTTCCTTTCATCACTTATACGACATTTGTGAAAATCTAAATCCCCTCCGATGGGCTCCGTCTCATTCATCTACGTTACTCCACGTGGCTAAGTTCTTGTTATTCTTACAGGTCGCATCCAAAATGTTCAATCCTCAGTTTACATTCAATATGCTTAATCCCCAGTTCGCTTCCTCCGTCATTCACTTTCATCTACATACCCACATACTTTGCAATCGGTCAGTCGCACTCTACCCGATCTCCGTGAACACGACCATCTTACGGGCCGTTGGGACGCTGTCAACAACTGATCGGTCTGTTCGAAGGCCGGGTATATTGTCACATATCGGACCAATTCAATATTTCATCGGTCCGTCCATGTCTGTCGGTCGCCTAAGCTAGAAGTCGTCGTGTATGTGGGCCTACGCTGGTTCATCGTGACTGATCATTGCACACTATTCGGCGAACTTGAACAAATAACGGTTACCCTCTTGCACTTAACTGTACGGTCTTCCACGAAGAAGTCGAGCAACGCGTATCAATAAGCCAATGATCTTAAATACTCAAGAGAGAATCGGATCATAATCCTACAATACCACTTAACAGATTATCACAGTGGATAAGTAAACAACCTCAACAGTTTTAATCGACAAACCTTCTGGGAAGTGGGTTAGAATTTGGTGCCGAACGGGGTGAGGGTAAATTGTAATCCAATAATATTGCCACCATACCCAACAGAGTCCTTTGGAGCAGTCAACACGTTCAAAAACAATGGGAAGTAGCTGGGGTACAAAAATGTGATGGACACGCCATTCGAGTAAAGTAAGGTAATAGACAACTGGTTATTCGCACAACGACAAAACTGGCACGATAAAACAAAAACATTCGAGTCAAGGTCCAACTAATGATCAGGAATATGAAAAGTTGAATATACAGAAGTGAACACGTGACAGACGTAAGGTTGGGTGAATGCCCACGTGGCAGAACCTGAAAAGTTGGTATAATCATACTGGTTATATAAATGATAGCACGTTCCTGAAAACTGCGTTTGGTTCAGAACTTCGGTGTCTTTGGTTATACGCGCTTCGCTCGAATTTCTCTGGAAGGATTTACAGTTGGCCTCACTAGGAGAACAGCTGGTTACAGTGCTTGTCTAGCCCAACTACTGTTAGAACCCTCGTTGCTAACATGGGATCCAGCGCACGATACAGAATTGATACTATCATTGACCTGCCCGATTGAACTTAGTTGGCCATTCAAAATGGGTTGCTCCCTGAAAGTGCAGACATCATCACTGGTTGAAAAATCAATCTCCACCGCGTACTGTATGATCTTCTACAAAGAAACTAGGAAGCCTATTTCACAAAAACGGACGGCCACAAACTGGACTGCAATGTCAAGGTAGTAGACGAATGGGCGACCTCAACGGTTTTGACTGACTAACCGTTTACGGAAGGCGAACTGCAAATTGGTCACGAACAGGCCGTACATGAATTATGTTTATATGATATGACAGCTTATACTGATTGAGATTAACACAGCGTTACCAGCAAGTTGTAACACACACACACTATGTCAGTTACACCTAACATGACCCCCTTGTTGGGACAGTCGAACAGAATGACGCCTAGACCGCTTCTCATCACCGCACCACATAGTACACTGAGGCGAGGATTCTGCGAGCTGATCCCCTGTATTATCAACCCTAGACAATAAAGCGTACAATACAAACACGCGATGCTAGCGAGAAATAGAAGACGTGTTGTTAGCCCCGACAAAGGAGCAATTAACGACCGAAGCAGGCGATATCCCCGGGGGCGTACGATGGACTGAGACTAGCAAATATGCTACTTTCGAAGTTGCCACACTTTACAGCGTAATATGTTAGGCGATCGATACAACAATCAATCAAAATGACCAAAAACAACAGAGGTGAACTATATGCAGGTAAGCAATTGGGGAGATAGTGATATATCGAGAGTTCGCCTGTTTGAATTTGAAACCTCAGTATACCAATCTATAATCCGTGGTCTTCATAGACATTAGCATGCTCATTTTGCGTGCGTTTGGTAAAACTATCACCGCGACCGCCTTACTGTAAATCGTTCACAGCGGTATCACACCAGTATATGTTTCGCATTCGACCAAGTTTGAAATGAGAATACTTTCATAAATGGTCGACTGGAAGTTGATTATGTGAGCAACAACTCTGGACGATCACGAAACAGCCCGATTTGTCGGCTTGCAGCAGTTCTTCAACTAGTTATTTCTCATGTGGTTCCAGCAGGTCCATCGACCGCACCGCTTATCGGACCGCGGTTCACATATTTGTTCGAGTTGACGGAAAATATAAGTGATGCCTTCAGAGAAATCCTGCTTGTCGAAGGTCCATGCTGCTGCCACGAAGTCGCTGACTAATGTCAGCTGAGAAAGTATGCCGATGGGTTGTGTGCCAACTCCACAGAGCAGCACAGATTACCCTATCGAGCAGTAATCGTTTAGGAAATTCAGCTTGAAGTTACCCGCTGACTAGTTTTACTGGTTTAAGGTTCGTAGAACCCAGCTTGAGAAAAATTCATTATCAAATCAAAATTTAAAGTAAAAATACACCAAAACTGGGTAATTTCTATACTCTTGTCGAAGCACAGTTTGCTTCAGAATACCAAGAAGCCCCTTGAGCACCATCAAGATCACCTACATGTAACGTGATGGAAGGTGGCACGGATACTCTCGTAAGTACTTACGCTAATACAAAGTTTCATCATGCAGATGTATGTAATTTATGCTATGAATATACGTAGATTCACGTTTTACTAAATAAGTCACTTATTCACATTCGCCTGACTAGAATGTCTGCCATCGAAATTAAGATAAGTAAGGGTTTGCTATTATTGAGCTATTGCCATAGACAGTGTTTATTTAGCGAGCACTGACCTCCTTATTTCACCAAAGTTGCATCTTACATGAGCTGTTAATACAATGGCTGCTACGACCAGGTGGTAGAGGTTGCTTCTTCCTGGCGCGTACGTAAACTTCTCGGCTCACCCCGCCCGCGTTGAAAGTCGTGGCGCGTATGTAGTGACACATTCCAGTGGCCTGCCTAAATTAAATAACGTCGACCTCGAAAGTTTGAATGACCCAGTTAGCTTTGGACCACTGTTTTATCTAAAACATTGCTGGGAAGTATCGGTCAAGTCCACGGTAAACGACATGATACGGGCTTCGAGAAAAAGCCAGTTTTCACACACCAGATTATCAGTTCGACTTGCACTTCAAGTCCTCGGACTTGACTAGTCTGCACTTCTGTCGGTTGATTGAGAGGGCGTGAGCTGACTGGTGTAGCGCAATAACCTTAGGTTCATCACAATATATACGTATTTTATATGCGTGCCTGGTCAGAAGGGTCCCCAGGAGTTTCCTTCGCTTCTTACGCCTTAAACGGTTTATGGGGTCAATGGAAGGAGATTTCCAAGCTAGGAACCCTGTAAGGTATTTGGATTATGAATTCTAATTTTGGCTTCTAAGTACTAAATTATGTTCGGACAGTCCATCGATAATGACGCTGCAAATATTAATCACGATTTGCTCGGTTTTACCTGAACACTCGCTCTTATCAGTCAGCCATGAGGAAATGATCGGAGGACGAACCGTGCTCGGAGACTGTCTGTTGAGTGACAATTCTCAATCGAATGTCTCTAGCAGTCTGGTTGGATATAAATACTAAAGGTGGCCGTTTGAAGTGGAGAATTTCGGGTGAGTTATTCACGTGGTATGTAGCCAGAGGCAGTGGAAATTATTCTGATCTGTTGAAAAGGTTGACATGGCCTATTTAAAGATTAAAATGTTGAGCCTTCCTGGCCCAAGGAAGAACAGCTAATCGTCCTCTAACCTACAAGTCACATGCAGTGAACACGTGTAAGCCGCCCGTAAGTCGCTCTCCTTAAAAGCTATCAGTTTTTCCACGACGCGCACGAGGCCCAACTGTTCACAGAACACAGCCTTAGAAATTCTTCATTTGATTTCGTGCGTTTGCGCTCCTATCACAATATATCGCCCGAAGTACCTCAATTATGTAGAGATTTGTCTTCATTTTTGGACAAAACTACGTTGGCTTTCTCCGGTCGGTGCTCAAGATCTTGAAAACTTCCTTGGAACATGCGTAGAAATCTTCCAGTAAATTCAATATGTTCGACATGTGCTGTCGCAGTTATGACTGTGAAGCTTTGATCGACATTTCCGCCTATATACTCGTAACGTTCCTTGTCGACGGGCAGTTGTTTAATCGCAGTGACCAACAAATATCCACCGCCTTGATCTCAATTTCATACTCTCACTTTCCGTTAAATTGTCGCAAAATTTGGTCGGGCCTCATTCAGCTTTGTTCCAAGTTCGAGAGAGTAGCATGTAACGCGTTTTTCTGTAGTGTGATCGATGTCATTTGGGTTTTCTACTGTGTAGATGGTGCGCTTGGCTTGCTTGGCCTCAGGCTGAAGCGTGTCGGATATTGTTACCATTCCAGATTCCCGCTGTGTCCCAGTCCTTCAGGGAAACGCTGTTCCTCGTTGCCTCCACCCCGTTTCAACGGTTATTTATTTGTAAATAAGTGATCAGTTCTTAAATACAGCTGCGTTCGCAGGTGTGTATTTATTGGTAATGATAATGAGACATCAAGAAGCTTAGTGTTGTGCACACGTGGAGGTCGCCTATGTGCCCCAAACTAGTATCAAAACTCGAGGTGCGTCCTGATTGGTCGCGGCCAACGGCTCATTCGACCGAGTGCTCAAAAGTTACGCTACCGCTTGCATATGTGTAACGCACAACTGAAACCAGCGAGCGTGCACGGGTAGAATTTGGATTGTGTAACGGGACGTGTTGCTGTGTTGTCGGTGCCGTTTCGGTTTGCGTTTGTGTAAGTCGTGTGCATGGCTTACTGCGCCATCGGCTGACGCTCGTTTGTACTGTTTCTCTTTTAAAAACTGTTGTTCGAACCCTCCTATTCGGAAGAACGCTGTCCCCTGGTGCATCCACGTTGCCAGAAGGTTGGTCCGCGAAGTCACGGGCATCCAGAGTAGAGTCGGTTGGCCTGCATGTTACATATGTAACAGCATGGTATGTACTCATCTGGAGTCGCGTGTTCTTCTTAACGCTGTTATTGCTCATAAGACTCACTGTCGATTGCACCCGTTGGGAAGTACAACAGTGGCATCGCGTTAAAAGATCCTGTCCGATAACTTCTAACCTGCAACCCTCAGAATCCTATTGGGATGTTGCTGCCATGATGCCAACCGAAACCGTTCGGACACAGTGAAAAATTACGTGCACAGAGTATTTGGTTTTGCTCTGACTTATACTTGAAGTGAAATCCTGAAATTGAAGCCGCTTCGTCATTTGGTGGACAGTGTAGAATAACGTCACTTCGACACACATTACTGTGGGTCGGAAACTTCGTTGTACAATATTCTCGTCACCCTTGGCAAAAAGTGGGGTGCAGTAGGAACTGATTCACAGAAGAATTTGGGTTTCGCTGGTTGAAATATGACGCTCTGAAACGGTTGGAGCAGTTTACATCCCTTCTTGCCCGAGCAGTCCGACTGTGTGATCATTCAGGTATTCCGAAGAAAGAGCTCAAGGGCATTATACCAACCCAGAAACTCACCACTGGTATAAAATATAATCGAGTCCGTGAGACACTACTTACCTAGAATACCGCAAATTCGTCCGGGGATCAAACTGCTAGCTTTGCCAAGATTTAAACGTCAGCAGCCGAACATACCAGAGAGTGCAGTAAAGAAGCGGACAGTTTTGACACCAGACAGACACGTCATTCGTTTACCACACCTACGACAACCTCTGGAATGTGTTACTGTTGTGGCAGTAGCTAACATAAAGCGGACTGTCAGACGTGTCCGACACGTAATTTCGACTACAAGAGCTGTAGTCAACAAGAACATTTTGATCGATACTCCAGATCTCCATAGGTAATGCGAGTGAGCCGATATACTCCTGACGACTACTCGCTATCGGTGTTGTCAGAACGTACATACTTGGTACAAAACTCTACTTCCAGTGGGAAGCGGCAGCATGAGTCTCCAAGGTCCAAAGTCCCTTCACCAGACATTCGGACGGTGGCCATTTGTAAACACCGGCGTGGGACAACCATTAGGAAAGAAGTCGATTCCGCCCCTCTGATAACACAATCGTCTCTTATTCATCCGGCCGGTCAAATATCAATTATTGTTATACATGAAACGGCTTCAAACAACTTGGCCGGACAAATCGAGGTCTTTAAACGGGACCATTCCATAGTCACTGTGCTACAGAAGGCAGTGCGAGACTAATCTACGATGACTGGAAGACGGCAACTAGTTTAGCTGAGACGATTGCACTCATACTCCCGACGGCTGATGAGATACTGGTCAAAACCGTTGACATTTAGCATTTCTCAAAGTCGGATTTAAAGAAACCATACCTATACATGTCGTTAACACCAGAATGCAAGCACCCTATATCCGATTAACCCTCCCACCGTTTGAAACACCGTCGTACCCACCAACCAACTCAAAGAAAGCCAGAATTAGTAATAAAGTCTGGGAAATTCGTTCGCCCGAAGAAGCGATAAGAAAGCACAGGTCAACGGGCGCTGTGGAGACCAGATGGATTAGCTGAGGCCTGTGAGCCTGAAATTTTAACGCGCAACCGAAACCAGCGAGCGCTCACGAATTGAATTTGATTTATGTGACGTGGCGTACTGCTGTGTTGTAGGTGGCGTTTCAGCTTACGTTTGTTCAAGTCGTGTGCATGGCTTACTGGGCCTTCGGCGTATGTTTGTTCGTATTGTTTCTCAATTCAGAACTGTTGTTCGAACCCCCATTCCGGAAGAGTGCTGTCTCCTGGTGCGTCCACGTTGCCCGAAGGTTGGTCCGCGAAGTCACGGGCATCCAGAGTAGAGTCGGCTGGCCTGCGTGTTACAAAATGTCTGGACTTACAAATGGTTGCAAGGTCAACGCCAGACAATTCTACTGTAACGCGTAACCAAAATCAGCGAGCGCGCCCGAAATGAATTTGAGTTGTGTGACGGGTCGTGTTGCTGTGCTGTTGGTGCTGTTTTAGCTTACGCTTGTGAAAGTGCTGCGCATGGCTTACTGAGCTTTCGGCTCATGCTTGTTTGTATTGTTTCTGTTTACAGAACTGTTGTTCGAACCCATAATTCGAAAGAACGCTGTCCCTTGTTGCGTCCACGTTGCCCGAAGGTTGGTCCGCGAAGTTACGGTCATTCAAAGTAGGGTCGGCTGGTGTGCATGTTACACTACATACCACGTATTCAACCAGACGCACACAAACTCCAGCGTCTATCTTGTGTGTCTCAAAAAGGCCAGTTACCAATGCATACTAATTTATATCCTGTTTTCATCATTCAATCGCTCAGGGTTGCATACCGTTTGCTACATTTCACCATAGTTGACTGCTCTGAGAACTTTCAAACACAGTTTGGCAGTGAAGGAGTATACATACAGTAATGCCCACTGGGTCAATTTATCTTCAAAAATTGCCCATTCCCAAGTGAGTATCCTTGTGCAAAAAAGGAATGATGACGGCACGGAAGTCTTCAGACTACAAAACCAACACCTGCCGCACTTCTGCTATTGCTGGGGAGATCAAAGCCACCGCTAAAACTGATCTCAACAGCCAATCTTAACATATCACAAGAAAGGAACAACACCGAGTTATGTTCAATTTCAATTATCGACAAATTCGTAAATCAAGCTAGAAAAATAACGGACCTAGAGGCTGAAATGGAGAAACTACTCGGTACGTAAAAGAAGCTTACATAGATTATGCACCAGCTTAATACGACAGTTAGCATTCTCAACGCCTCAGATAAAATTCACGATCAAACCGCCTCTAGTCATAAAGCCCTGGTGGCCGCTTGCAGCTGCGCTGTGCAAGTAAAGTGGTGGTGTTCAGCTTGACTCGGTTGTTCGCATTCTTACTGCGCGTCCGGTGTTCGTTGAGTATACCTTGAAAACCATTAGTTCACTGCACCCACGCAATAGATGTGATTAGCCCGGAAACTTTATACTATTCCGTGGGTATACTTTGTTTTTTTGACGTACGTAATCAATACGATAGTAATTATCGTAACTTCTGTTACTGTCGACAATACACAGGAACAGGTTTTTAGTTCGCCGGACGTCTCCTTCTCTGTAGTTTCCGAACTCACCTCACCATTTCAGAGGAAATAACTGTCAAAGCCGGTTCGCAGAGTTGGAGACGAAATTCGCGTCGCGAAGCGTTACGACGGAACTAACGAAGTTCCATCACATAGCTGCTACACTCCCATTACACGTCATAGACGAGGTGGACAACATTTTGAAACTGCTAGGCACAGTCCAGGCATACGATTAGCTAAAAGGAGCCATTATCAAACGCACTGGCCTTTTTGATCGTCGACGCATTGCGCAGATGTTGTGCACTGCCGAGCCAGCCGAACAAAAGACCTCACGGTTTCTACCCCACATGCAACGTCTGGCCGCCCCAAAAGAGCTCAACGGATCTTTTGTGAGAGGAATGGGTATCCGGCGAATATCTAGGAATGAGGTAACTACCTTTAGCGCCAACCATCGGGAGGCTCTGTCTCACCGGACCGACACCGCCGACCGCATCTGCCAGACGTACGGAAAACGGGTCTCCCAAGTACTCGCACCAGTGCCGAAATCATTAGAACTCCTGACCCACCGCGTAAACGAGCTCATTCGCCAAATGCAGGCGCTCAGCACTCGAAGCTGCGCTCATGCTCCTCCTGTCACAAATCCAGCAGAACAACCCCGCGGTGGAGTTTTAAGAAACATTCAGCGCATTAAGGGAATGCCATCCGGCTCACTGCTGGTACTGCCAGCAGTTCGGTGATCGTGCTCGGTGCTGCCGCAATCCCTGTTCCTTCTCCGAAAAGATTCAGAGAAAATGTCCGGCCAGCACCTCGCGAAGACCGATGTTTCTGGCTTCCAACATCACCTGTCGTTCATTCGAGACTGTTAATCAGAAGTTCTCTGCCTTACCAATTCTGGTGCAATGATCAAAGGACCCTCGCGAAGGATTCACGCGGCCGCAGTCAACTCTATGCGCAGCGAACAATACGCCTGTTAACATCTATGTCTAGCGTTCACGCACACTGGACCTAGGCATCCGCGGCCCCCTCCGATGACTTCTAACCGCCGCTGGCGTCCAAATGCCAATTAGTAGCATCGATTTTTTAGAGCGTTTCAACCTGTTAGTCTGCGCACGACATAGTCGGCTAGTTGACCATAAAACGAATCCTTCTGTTTTCAGGACTTCGGCCAAGTCGGTTTCAATCAGTCTCGCGTGCCACCCAATCATCAGGAACAGTTACGCCTCTTATGTTAGACAATCTCCCACAGTCCTTACGCAGCCAATATTTCTGACGCCAGTAACTCGTGTAACACTGCAACACATCGTCACAACCGGCCTGTCGAGGTTTTCTGAAACCCGCTGTTAAACGCCAGATAAACTGACGATGGTGCCAGCCAAGCTGGAACACATGCTCGTGCTTGGCAATGTTCGCCTATCGGACAGCCCCTAAGTCTGGACCCTCCAGTTGGTTACAAAAAGTCAGGAGTCTGGTGTTCACCCGGATATTGTCGTGCGCTCGGAAACGCCACGGTACAAACATTCAGGACACCACGGCTAATCTCAAAGGCGACCATGCGCTCTCGGCAGTCGAGTTGGTTCCAGCTTACCACTGAATCCCCGTTGCAGCCGACGGCATTGCCGGGACAGCGCGGACCACGGCATACCACCCGGCTACGAACTTTGTGGTCGGACGCTTTCACCGACAACTAAAAGCACCCCTCGCCGCCGTCGATGTAATCCATTGGACAGAATCCCTGCCAATTGTTTCCACCAGCATTTGCGCATCCAGCGTCTAACTCCCTTACCGTCAACTGCTGCCTTCTCTCGATGGTCACTTCTCGCCCGCCGCAGAGGCACGTAGATATGATGCTTCTCACGTTAAGTAGCTCGCTTCGCATATGCGCCGTTTCCGTGTCACAAACGCATGAGAACAAGGCCGAGAGGTATTCGTTCCCAAAGACCTTCACCACAGCATGCGTTTATTTGTTTGTGTGGATAGTTTACGACACTTCCTCC
Organism: Paragonimus westermani; assembly: GCA_008508345.1. Lineage (NCBI taxonomy): Eukaryota > Metazoa > Platyhelminthes > Trematoda > Plagiorchiida > Troglotrematidae > Paragonimus > Paragonimus westermani. The sequence goes on from QNGE01001736.1 coordinate 16,434, forward strand.
AGTGACCTTACAAAGGTCCTTTCAGGGTACTTCAGTGGGAAGAACGATCCCACCCACCACAGCATCGGAATATCATGGACACGGTTAGCATCGACCGCTTGGCCAGGCCGACAACTGCCTTTGAACAGCCTTGCCCGAACGCATCGTGCCCAGCAGATATCTCAACCTCGCCGACGACGTCAGCATCCACAGTAACGCGTTCGAGCCGTGGGATGCAACGGCCTAAGTGTCTCAAAGAGCAGTGATATTCGTTAGGCCAAGTTCCCTTTCAGCTCCATAAAGAAGCACAAAGATCGCAAACGGTTTTTGAAAATGCCATAAAGTGTTTTGATGCACGCCCACGTTCTTTACATTAGCCAAGTGAGTTTGATATTTTTTATAAACGCCGGAAATGCACTGATTACAATTTTTCAGCCCGCGCGCCGACGTGCAACCTCAGTGACCAACTCCAGGACCCAGAATTGCATATTTTCACTTCATTATTCATTTCGACGCCATAGAAAAGCACGTCTGAGTAAGGACTCGCTGGGAGCCGTTAGCATTATTATTCGTTTGCCTGCGGCGTCTGGGATACGCAGCATCATCTGTTCAGGCCAAGGATGGTTGGCCACAGTTAGTCCTCAAGTAGATCGAAGCTTTGCATTTGCAGCACACTTCTGGAGGGGATCGTGTAGTGACCTGGAGAAAATCCCGGTTTTTCTGATGTATGGTAAGTGGAAGTATTCCCAAAACCCTAGATCATGTTGTTCACATGATCGTATGGATCTCCGCCTACAGTTCGCTTGCTCCATGTGATTGCGCTTCTTCGTTTACATTTTTGTCGGCCTATGCGTGCCAAGGGCGCCATACCCACTTTCGACTTGCTCGCACGCCCGACGGTCGGACCCTTAACTCCCGCAAATACGTCCGTGTATCCGTGTCGTTAAGCACTGGTCGAGACTTGCTGTAATTATCGCATGATGTACTTCTCGTCTCTTCCAGTTATTCACATTTTTATTCCGCGTCTGGTACTCGTTGCATATATATTGAAAATCGTTCAATCAATGCACTTGCGCACTAATCTGTGAGTTTGACTATGGTACCTACTCATTCCCACTTCCATTAACGGCATATTATCGCAGTCTGCAGGCTGCATGATTTTCCATTTGTCCTATGGGCTCCAGTTCATACCAACTTGGGGCAAATAATGTACCGCACAAACCTGAGCTATCAATAAAATCAGGAAAACCAAGAGTCCACTTTTGTGTTCAGTTATTAAAGACTACACCATGCAATACCTCTGTAGCTTTGACGCACTGCGCATCAAGAAGCTTTTCCCAGGAACGGATTTAGCTGGCAGGGACTACAAAATCCGTTGAGAACAAAGACCGAAAACTTTTTCGGTGAAAGGTTCAGGTGGTCTCCTATAGTGCCACAAACAGCACCGACATCCAAGTTCACAAGTGTGTGTTACTGATGCGAAATAATGAGACGTCTATTTACGCGCTATTTTCAAGGACGCTTCATCCAACCAACTTTTTTCTTCTACCCAGCATGACTTCCCTGCTAATAGCCATGTGTAACAAATACAGTAATGTTCATGGATAGCCTGACAAAAGCCAAAGACAGTGGTCTCAACCCAGATGCTGTCTTCCATGACACTGCCAAGGATTTTCACCATGTCCCACATTGCTTCCTGAAAAACAAACTGGAAACCCATGGTACCCGATGAGAGGTTTTGCGCCGGATCGTCTCTTTTTTGATAGTAGAACTTTCAGAGTCAAAACCTGATATGAGCTTTCGTCTCCCTCATTCATTCCTGCGAGGTTTCTCAGAGTTCATTACTAGGTTTTCTGTTATTTCTTATTTATATCAACAACCTCTGCGACAACATTTTTGCTAACGGTCGACGACCTAAAACCCTGGGTTGCGACTTTTCTGAGTGCACTACAGGTTGATCTTGATGAGATTAAGCGCTGGTCAGACGATTGGAGCCCCCCACATAGTGACAATAGGTGTGTTTACTTGTCCTCCGAAGGAGAGTTTTGCAATACTTCCATGATTCACGGTGCGTTCAGCAATGTGGGTATCATCAAAATCGACTTGAAGAAAGATCTCGGCATCTGGTTGTCGTCCGATCTATCCTTAGCCTATTTTGATACGTATGTGCGCTAACCCAACGATCTCCAAGTATACAAAACGATCAACAGTCGCCTAATAAGAATGCGGATAACTCGGGGGAATTAGTATATCGTACGAAAAGTACAGTAAGTGTCGACCGAAACGGAACGGCTTCATTAAGTTTGCCGTAGCTATGTTCCGCAGGTTCAGTAAGGAGTTCGTAACGCAGTTGCGTTGTGACTTTCTTAGAAAGCCCAGAAACCAACTGACTGAACTCCGCCTGATTACGCGAAATATTGTTGTTGGCAAGCTCGGCCTCGAGATACAGAAAGCACAGTAACAAGTCCATCTCCAAGAATGGGAGAATTGCTAGGGTAACTGTGCCTACAGTATGTGAACCGAACAGATTAGTACCTTCGATGGACATGGTGAAACTCGATAGTTCGTAATGTTCGAAAGCGGGGATATAAAACGTGTCATTAGATGAGAAAATTCAACCTGATTTGGCACTCGACGAATATGACGATGTGCTCATTAAAAAATTACGACAATGCCATGAAGAGATTAACATTGAGAAACTCGTTCACTAAATGGCGCGAAACGGAAGTACGAGGAGGGTGTCCGTTGGATTGCCGATCAAAAATGACGAACCAAAATTCAGTGGTAAAACTTATCGAGCTCACCAGCTCGTGGGTGACTTTTTCACGAAGTTTCACTCCAGGTTCGGTGAGCTACCAAATAGCAATAATTCAGAAGACAACAAGAAGCGTCGTACTATATGTATTGCCACGGCCGGGGAAAAAGTAAATGTACAGGCAGTAAGCGCCCTGTGGATAGCGCGCGGAACGTGAAGTGAAGAATTTTCGATGAGCGGTAGTAGGGCGTACAACTGGGTTGAGAAGTCATGCCTCGACAAGAAGGGTCAAATTTTAATACAACATCATAAACCCAACCCATTCTAAGCAGTCGCCACTCCAAGAGAATTGAGGGCCCAAACGTCGCGCGTGCGAGCGACTCGGAAATGTGTATGGCGCCACTGGTTTCTATAGGCTAACAAGCATGCAAAGGAACAAACGCGATTGCATGGAGCAAGCGGATCTTTACGATAGCGTGCACAACATGAACAAGCATTTTGGGAATATTTTAACACACCGTACGTCAGTAAGGCTGGAATTATATCCAGGTAACTCTAGTGTCTTTATGAGACGGAGGCAAAGAATGTTTGCCACCCTATGAGCGATGGAGCACGCAATCGTTTCTTCTCTCTTGCATGCGAAAAATATTCGTTTGAATCTTCTTCACGCACTGTATGACCGTGAAGCGCAATTCCGTCGTCAGGCAACTGGCTGTCCCAGATGGAGGTAGAGAAATGCAGGTTGTTGTACATATAAATTTGGTAAAATACCCCGGACTGAAAAGATGCATGCGTGCATGGATGAAAGATGAGACAGTGTGATTGCACCCATATATACATATTTGTATGTAACATACATTATATCTATATAAACGCAATAAATTTTTGTGTGGAATAGTACTTTCATATTTACATGTGTAAGCCTATACATATATAAGTACACATGTTCATTATTTATATATGCATATGTGCATAGTGAACATGTACATGTTGTATCCTAGATATACATATTGTAGAGTTTAAACGGACTATGGCCAGTCAGTAACGAACAGCGCAACCAGTAGGCAAGGAATATATTGCCGAAACACGAAATGGACGTGAGCTCCAGCCAATAACGAGATGAAACGTTAGTACAGCGAAACAACAGGAGAGCAGAAAGTGGAGCCGAAAGTTCGAGTGTGCGGGCGACTTGCCGGTAACCATATTCGTTCTAAACTATATTTAAGCGCCTACAAAAGTTGGAGGAGAGAAAGAGTACGAATTATAATCATAACTTCAGCGCAGTTATCAATAAACAAATAGGGTTGCTACAATATGTATTATACATATAGTTGTACTAGATAATATGATGTGCATACATACGTATGTATAGTACAGCTGTTTTGGATATACACAACACATTTTTACCATGTGTATGTACACATATCTGCATGTGAATATGAGCACATATGCATAGTTATACAATAGTAACAAAGGGAGAAGGTCAACCGTCTGTCAAGTATTTTTAGTGAGACACAACAATTTCACTAGTGAAGCAATTTCGGTTTCACTGTTTGTAACCTTAGAAACAAGAAAAGTGCGGGGGACGGATTACACATTTGAAAAACAATTGCCGCTGGCCGGTTTTTGTTCAGTCACACCATATGACCATCATTCCATAGGTGTGCCTTCAAAGAGGACGGCCGTTTGTCGTTCGGGAGTGTGGGTTCATTTTGCGAAGAGTTGCGGACGCTAAGTTTTTGTTCGATCAACAGTCGTATCGTCAGAGTGAGTGATTTTGCTGAGTTGGCATGTTTTAGTGTCTTCATTATTAACCGAAATCTTCCACTTATAGTTGGATTCTGAGAACGTGTACAGTTGGCCAAAACGTTTGCAAGTTGACCTTGCATCGATGGTCACCCAGTTAGCATAGATCAGTAGGCGTTCGGTTTCATTGGTCAGTGCAGTATCCTCTAAAATTTTACTGACGTTACATGTTGTGCTTCCAATATTAACTAAAGTCTCCACTCTTATCTACATTCTAACAGACGGATGTCAGAAAGTTCTCTGAATTGGGCACAGAGCGCAAAGAACAGTAATTAAACAGAGAAATGAAAGCGGGGAAATCCCCTGGTGGATGCATCTCCCTTAGTTAGGTACATTTCATGAACCCCTACTAAATTTTTATCGCTTAGAAACGGTTTTCCAATCATGACCTATCTATCGATGAAGCCGCGCGAAGGCGTGATTTTGTTGATATAGCTTGAAAACAAGCCGCATCCGTTAATGAGCGCATTTAGAGAGAAACCTGCAGTTCGAAACGCCTTTCCTGAGGAGCAGCCAAAACGTAGTCTCATCAGACATCAAACTGACAGAATGCGTCAGGGCTTGAAAACAAACCGTATATTTCCGTCAATGTTAGGGAACATGATAAGCAGTAAGTTCTAGCCTAATCTTGGACCAACGGCAGCAACCAAAGGAAGAAGAGAAGCGCGAGATTTTCCCCAGCCGACTCGGCGACACTCAAAAGCGCGCCAACAGAGAAGTGCGTCGAAACTTCGAGTGCGTTAACCAACGCTAGAAAATGTCCAGGTCAAACAACCTTGATTAATGGAGGAACAGATGGGTCGTTGGAAGAGGAGCAAACATTCGATGCGTGCAATTAGTCGCACGGCTGAAGAATGTGGCACTGAGTTCATATCATACCTCATATAGAAGTCGTGCACAAAATCGTGCGTACAGAACAGACAAGCAATAAAATATGGTTGCAGCTGGTATCCTTAGAGAAGCCCCACGATCTCTGGTTACTGCACAATCCTTCCCCCAATAAGGGTAGAGGCAGGCCAATTTCAACCATGTGACCGGAGGTATCGATGTGTGGGCCACCCCTTGTGGATTTGTTCGTGGCACTCCTAATGCCATGAGTACATACACAAAAGACCTACTGCCACAAAGTTCCCCCCTTACGCTACTGCGCCAGTCTAGGGTGAAACTAACCCAATATGTAAATAGTGTGAACTGTTGAGCTCAGTGCAAACACTGGTAAGTGTGACCGTGTAGTTGGGCAAGTTGCGTACTTCCCTCGTTGTCGAGACATTACGAGTAAGACTATCAATGATGGCCTACGTTAGCATGAATGATGCCCGTTATGTGGCGAGCCTCATATGGGGAGGAGACAGACGCGAGCCACACCGATGATGATGATGATGATGATGATGATGATGATGATGATGATGATGATGATGATGATGATGATTCTGATGATGGGTGCTGAGGCCTAATAAATGTGTGTATGTAGGGCGCAGAGCTGAGGGTAGGTGGGATTTTCCCGAGTCGATTTGCTAGCTGTTTTACTCCACAACGATGCAGTCAAAGTGTGTCAGTGGGGTGCTGACAGAGGCTCAACGTCGGTAGCATTATTTTACCTCCTTTTGAGCCGCTAGGCTTCTACAAAGCACAAACCCTGAAAGATGCAAAGTGCAAGGTGTACAAATACAATCAGGATAAAACGTCAGTTGTAAGCTAGAAGACGGGAGCTCGAGGGAACTTCCGTTGATCAGTCTTCTGACGAGTTCTTCGGACGTTCAAGCGTTGCGAAATGTCTGAAATGTAAACGAACATAAGAGGAGCAAGCAGCCCGAAACAAGAGTATAACTCACGTGGGAAAAACGAACGATCAACATAATTTGTACGGTTTCTCGGTTTTCAAATGGGTTTGGAGTGTTTTTTTGAAACGTTTTAAAAAATTTCTTAAAACAGTAACGCAGGTCAAGTTCCGATGGTACGCAGTAAAAGTGTTGGAATTTAACGTAAAAATCTAGACTGGTTAGTGCAAAAATTATTTTATGCAATGAACTTGCATATATTAAACACCGATAACTGGAGTAATAACAACGCTTAGGAACAGTGCGTGGTGTCTAAACTGACACGTATTCTCAAGCAGGTCGTGGGAATGGATGCCAGTTGGACTTAAACGAAACTGATAGCGTAGGTTTGGCGCCGGTAGTGTTATCTGCGCAATCACTCAGTGTGAAATGCTGTTGACCTAGAGATACCCATGGTTTGCATGAACAAGGTGAATGATTTCTTGCAAACGTGCGCAAGCAATCTCAGACGGCCTAGCAAAAACTTCTGACATTGTGTTGCACAAACTAAGGGGTGTTGGAGATCGAAGGTGACTTTGCGCCGATGAATCGACGGGAGTGACCATGCAGCGGGGACATCGATGCTGGACGCGTTCCTCTTGCAATATCTGCGTTAGTTAGTGCTTACGACGTTGCAGGGTCCGATACCGGCTGAGATGTGCCGTGGCTGAAACTGCATACGCATGAATGAGCGACAGAGATTGTCTCTGGGTCGATCCTGGATGTTGAGAATGTCGTGGCAGAAATAACGTTAAAACACGCTGATACTTCTAATAAACGCTCCGTGCCAGAAACCGATGGATGGATGTTGAGATGCCTGATCTTGTGCGGGAATAACCTATCGAGGAATGATGCTGTGGCAAGTGTTAGTGGTTCGAGCCGTGAGGACGTTTAATCCGAGGTGTTTACAGTGCTGCTCACGACTGTAAGAGCTACAGCGTTGAAAAGATGTCCGATAGATTGCCAGTGAACCAGAGCTGCTAGAATTGTTGGGTCGTGAATATCAAACTAGGCCAGATGCTCGGTCAGTGCGTCAACCGCAGCATGGCGAGAGGGTTTGGGTTCAAGATAGTTTAGTGAGGCCGCGTTGACTGGTGAGTCTTGTTAAAAAACAGGTTAGGCTGGTGGACCTTGTTATGTAAATGTGCGATGTGACCAACGCGAACCGGACGATGACATTTTCCATTGAGGCGCTAACTGGTCGTATGGATGATAAGTGACGACAGCGTGCAAAAGAAACGATCTCGAATGAGTTGAAATTTGCAGCTACACAAAGATGCAGGCGGTTCGTGGGACGCAGGCAAGTGAAAACTACCGAAAATATACGGAAGTGCTTAGGCTTGGGAGATTCGCAATGTTTGGTTGCGCTGAAATTTTGCCTAGTTAGACGTGCAAGTTGAATGCTCACACACCGCTAGACGCGTTGTTGGCAATTGAAGAAACCGGATGGGCACGAATTGTAAAACGATGGAAGATCGCGGATCAAAGTACCATCAGTAACCATGTGTATGACCTGCTTCCGCACAAAAGTGTGTAAAATATGAACGTGGATACAATTATTATTAATGACAACAGATGGCGCGTTTAACGAAATCGGTAAAGCCATAAAAACGATTATAGACCCGCTTTAATTGAAGTTCAGCGAAAAAAACACGTAGTAAAGGGTAGGAGGACTGAACAAAACGGAGCGGACTCGCCAATTGGTGTTAGGAGTGCATGTAGAAATGTAGAAATGAGTCTGTTGAGTGACAATGTTTAGCAGGTCTTGTGCGCATCTGATTTACCTATAACAGCCAAAATCGGAGCAACTTGGAACAAGCTGGATGAATTATACCCTGTCTCTGACGGTCGCGCGGAATCACGAACGACGTTCTGGAATCGGAGGCAGCTAATCGGAGAGGGTGTGGAGGGTTATGCCAACCAGCAGAGAGTGTTAGTTGCACGGGCATCTCCGGACGCCCTGGACACAAAGGATTTGCTGATGTTCGAGAGATTCCTCGAAGGTAGCGGAGACCCTTCCACTCGACGACGCTCCATTCAGGAGCCGCCTGCAGATTTGTCGCGCGCAATCAGTCTGGCCCGGTCGTACGCGAAAGCAGCAGAGTTAGTCCCAGAGCGAGACGGAAATTGCATGGCAGTGGAACCTCAAACCACGCCGATCTCATTGGGTTCACGCGTACATCACAGGGACTCACCACAGTATGACCGCGGCGTCCAGCGTTCATCCGGGGCTCACCAACGTGCACATGGTACTGGTTTGCGGTTTGGTCGCCGAAGCGTGAGACCTTCATGGGGCGATAGCCTCAAAGCGGACACTAACGTAAGTGCGCGGAACAAATAAACGGTGAGTGTTCCAATTCTTGTGGTTTTCATATTCCATCTGTAAACGCGTCGAGAATTAAACCTGCGCCGCGCGAAAGCGAACGTATGGGGTCGGGTGTAGTAAGCGCATTACTGGATACGGGTGCCTCTTGCAGCCTGTTGCGCCCAGAGTTTACTCAGGGGTTTGATCGACGTACGGACAACCGGTGACTCAAAGTGGCGAATGGCACTGCACTCAGATCGTTGAGTGTGACACGAGTACCAGTTGCCATTGATGGGTTTTCGTTGGTTCATGATTTTGTTGTTTCGGAAGAAATACATCGGGACGCGATCATTGGATGTGATTTTCTGAAACAATTCAATTGCACTGTCGATTTTAATAGACGGTTGTTCAGGTGCGGTAATAGTGAACTGCCCTTAACCGTTGAAACTCAAAATGAAACCGACTGGGACGTAGGATTAGTTGACGTATTACCGTGGGATCTGGATCTCCAGATCGATAATTTACTATCAGTGTCAAAGCAAGCAACCACGGCAAACGGCCAATCTCAGCTTTACTCAGTAATTAGCAGCCGCCCGGCAGCTTTCGCCTGGGGGGGACGACCCTCGGGCGGACTAAAATGCTCGATCACCGAATTCATACCGGGTCCACGTTACCAACCAAACAACATCCACGACGAGTTCCAGTGCAGTACCACGAAACGCTCGAGAATATGATTGAATCAATGTTGAAAGACAATGTCATAAGGCCATCCAAGTCCCCATGGGCATCGCCAGTCGTACTGGTGAGACTATATGTAGACCACCGACGGTTAAATAGTGTGACAGTAAAGGATTCCTTCCCGCTCCCACGCATAGATGACACGCTGGAGACACTTGGCGGGTCAAAGTGGTTCACAACGCTGGATTTGGCCTCTGGATACTGACGAGTAGAGGTCAACCCTATCGTTAAACAGGAGACAGCATTTGCAGTCCAACAAGATTGTATGAGTTCGAGACAATGCCATCTGGATCGGCCAACGCTGTCGCTGCTTTCCAATGACTCATGCACATGGTGTTGAAGGAAATTATTCCCAATAATTGTCTTGTTTACTTGGATGACGTGATCGTCCATGGACGAACGTTGGAAGAGCACTTGGCTAATTTAGACTCTGTGCTGGACTGTCTCATACATACAGGGTTAAAGTTAAAACCGGGGAAGTGCAATTTGTTACAGCCTGAGGTTAACTTTTTCGGACATGTTACAAGCGCTTCAGGTATACGCAGCAACCCTACGAAGATACATGACGTTCAGGAGTGGCCCGTACCAATAGCAACGGAGGAAGTGAGGACGTTTCTGGGGTTAGCATCCTACTATTGTCGGTTCGTTTGTCGGTTCGTCGAAATTGCTTCACCGTTGCATAAGCTTGCTGAAAAAGGCCGAAAGTTCGAGTGGACAGTTGAATGTTAAACAGCGTTTGAGCGTTTGCGTCAGGCTCCAGTGTCTACACCCATCCTATCCTTCCCGGATGCGTCGAAAACGACAAGGGCATTTATCCTTGATACTGATGCAAGCGATACCCGCGTCAGTGCTGTGTTGTCGCAGCATGGACAAGACGGATTTGAACACGTGATAGCTTATGCTAGCAGAAGCCTTAACAAGCACGGAAGAAATTATTGTACAACAAGGAAAGAGATGTTAGCACTAGTGACCTATGTGAAATATTTCCATCATTTTTTATTGGGCAAGCGATTTCTGGTGCGGACAGACCATCAAGCTCTAAGGTGGCTGAAAGAATTTCGCGAGACTGAAGGCCAGGTGGCACGCTGGTAAGAGCAGCTACAAGCCTTTGACTTCGAATGCCAGCACCATCCAAGACGACAACATATAATGCCAACGCATTGTCGCGTCGACCCGCTAGATCTCATGGGGATTGCCCGTCTTTTCAGGAACCCCACGTACTGGCCGTCAATCTGAAATTCCCTACCTCGGACGAGTGGGTGGAAGCCCAAAGAGACGACCCAGGGACGTAGCTTATTTACAGCCGTCTGTGCAATCACGGGGTGAAACCTACGAAGGCAGAGATGGCAGCCACCAGTTGGGAAGCGCAATTTTGTGGGCAGCTTGGCCGATGTTACGACTGTTGGACACAGTGTTGTACTACCAATTCAACGACAATCATGACTCCAGAATTGTGGTCCCTCAGTCGAAAGTACGGGATGTATTGTTGCGCGTGCATACCGAATTGAGACATAGTGGTCAGAGACAGATGGATGAAGCTATCAACCGACGGTTTTGGTGGCCACATCAGAGATGTGACATTGTTAATTCCTGTAACGCATGTTCGGAATGTATACGTATGAAATCTCCGAGGATACCTCAACGGGCACATCTGCAATCAGTGGTCACCGGGTACCCCAATAGGATCGTCAGGATCGATATTATTGGACCATTACTGGAAACACCCCGCAGAAACCGGTATATTTAGTTATGGTTGACCACTTCACCAAATAGTGTGGAGCGATTCCAATTCCTGCTGCAGATTCAACCACAACTGCGAGGACCATTTTTGAGTATTGGGTCGCGCGGTTGGGAGCGCCGGAACAGCTGCATTCTGATTGAGGTTTTAACTTCGAATGTTTGCTTCTAAGGGAACTGTGCCAACTCATAGGCATCCAGAAGTCACGGACTACTGGGTATCATCCACAGGGCAATAGACAGGTGCAGCGCACCAATCGATCTATCAAAGCTCTTTCGAAGACGTTCACAGACAGGACATGTACGCGAGACTGGGATGTTAAGCTTCCTCACTGTTTATTGGCCTATCAAGCGACGGTCCACACATCCACCCACCACCCCCCACATAGTATGGTCACTGGACGAGAGCTACGATTACCTGTCGATTTAACCTTGCCACTGACTGCGGTAAACCCCCTTCTAGCTAGCGAATATTTCACGAAGCTACTACACGAACTTCGCCTGGCGCATCAGTTGGCACGTAATGTGCTTTCCGGCTGCCAACAACACCAGCGGGACTACCATGATAGGAGAGCCCATGGGGCACCGTTACAACCCGGCGCGTCGGTGTACCTACATAGTCCAGTGCCGCCAGCTGGTATGCCACCGAAGTTTCATAACGAGTGGTTGGGCCCGTATATTGTAGAACAGGTGCTCTTGGACACTACCTACCGCATCAGGGACCCGGGAAACACCTGATATACACTCGTTTACAGTCTTCTTCAACAAGCTTAAGCCAGCCACACAACGTATGACTGTATTACCCCCACCAAACAAGATTGTTACGAATGCCGACCTGCAAGAAGCGATCATGCATATGGAGATCACCGCCGAAGGAGGAACGTCTAGAGGAGTCGCTCACCCAGATATTGAGGACAACGTATTTCTCATAGGAGGAGATGATGTAGTGGCCAAAGCACGCCACAACTGTGACTTCGCTAACCTACTCTCTTCTCTCGCTCCTATTCCAGAGATCGGCGCAGAGGAACGATGCGGAAATGGCCCAGTTGAATAGACCGATCGTCCGTCGGTGAATACATCCTCAAACTCCCCTTTTATACGTACTTTCCCCCCGGACATTCCCATTCCGTATACCCCTTTTGATGTAACATGTGCTTGTGGTAACTCCTGGCCGATACACGCTGTCTGCTGTGTTGTTGTTCTCCCTGTGTTCCGTGGTCGTGTTGTTGTGACCAGCGTGAATTGTGGCCGTTGTTCCGTGTGTTCGCTGCTTGAGTGTCCCATCTTTGAAGGTTACTCTCCATATTTTAGCCCACGATCAGCCGACTGTGAACTTGTATCTGCCCTAAACACTACAGTTGTGTGACGGGGCGTACTGCTGTGTTGTCGGTGCCGTTTTAGCTTACGTTCGTCTAAGTCGTGTGCATGGCTTACTGGGCCTTCGGCTCATGTTTGTTCGTATTGTTTCTCTATTCAGAACTGTCGTCCGAACCCCTACTTCGGAAGAGCGTTGTCCCCTGGTGCGTCCACGTTGCCCGAAGGTTGGTCCGCGTAGTCACGGGCATCCAGAGTAGAGTCGGCTGGCCTGCATGTTACCATTTGGCGACCTTGCCAGGATGAAGAATGAGAAGTACCAGGATAAAAACTTGCCATTGAAAAAAATGTGCAGTGGTTAATGGAGAAGTGACATCATGAATCATAAAGGTGACTGCGAACCCACAAAATTTCGTCACGAAATAAGGGCGCGGGAAATTTTTCATACGACCGTCTTTCGTGTGTCTTACAGATATTTCGTCTTAAAAGATGGCCATGTGGACATGCTTACGTGTGTTGAAAGTATAAGAATATTTATTTATGCATATCATCATCATCATGATAGCCACCAGCCTGACCGAAGGTACTGTGGCTCGGGCCGCTGCTCACCTCAACATTGACGTGGAATAGCTTAGAAAGAGACGTTACTAAGATAAGAAAATACTGAAGAAGACTAAGCGAAAGAACTAGAAATGGTATGGATACATATACGCCATTGACTGCAACACATCACCCTCTCGGATAGCGCATCTAACTAGCGATATGGGTGATCACGAGGACCCCATCCAGACAGGAGATGCCTGCCCACTTTGCTCAATGGAGCGGTCAAGGTCTTCATATTTCGTGACCACGTTGCTGCTTGACCACCGCGAGGTTTTACTCAGCTGTTGGTGGCCTCAGTACATAGTGCGCGGCACGGAAAACGCTCAGCTGGCATACGGTGCATGTGACCCAACCATTGCTAGCTGTGCAACATAATTAGTTGATCGATTGATCGCGCATCCCGGGCGATCCGAAATACGTGCCGGCGAACTGCCATATTGCTCACGCGATCAGTCCACTTAATGTGCACCAACTGACGGAGACAACGATGGTCAAACACAGCAAGCCCGTTGATATCTTGCTTGCGAACAGGCCACGTTTCCGAACCATACAATAAAATGGAACGCACACAGGCATTATAGACCCTTCCTTTCAGCGACAACCGAACGTCTTTTCGACGCCACAGATGACGCAGTTTGGCAAAGGCAACTCGTGCCTTTGCTATCCTCGCTGAGGACTCATCAGCAATATTACAGGCTGACGAGGTAGGTGAAACTGTCCACAACTTTAAGCGGATTACCTGCACTGAAGAAAGTAGGGGTGGAAATGCTCCAGTCTTGAAGCAGCACTTTGCACTTTGAAGGTACGAAGCGCATTCCATACAAGCCAGCCCGGTTACACCCCGTTCGGCATGGTCTGCATGTCTTTGGCAGAAGGGCGCTAAGTAAGACAATGTCGTCCGCATACTCCAGGTCGGTCAATCTAGCGCCAGGAAGAAGCTTAACACCAAGCCCACTGGGTACGCGAAGTGCACCCTCCAGAATGCCTTCCATGACAAAATTGAACAGCAAGGGGAAAATCGGACACCTCTGTCGAACAACACTAGAAGTGAGGAACGCTTCAGACAATTGTCCATAACCTCTCATCCTGCATGCAGAGTGAGGGTAGAGTGATCGCCATAGATTCACGTATTTCTCTTGTACTTCAATCGAAGTAGACAGATGAAGAGAACGCAACGAGCAAATGAATCGGAGGCACCAATAAGTTGTACATAGACCACAGCCGTGAAATGCCCACATGAATACCGATGTTTCAAGGTCAGTCATGAGGTAATAAGCTGATCAACACACACATGAGAGGATCTGAATCCTGCATGTAATTTGCGTTTCTGAATTTAAGGAGGATTGGTATGTTTCCGTCTAGAATCGTGTCTATTCTCCACAATAATTAAATCAGAAAAACTGACTATAGGAAAACGACGTTTATTGCAAAGAGACCTGGAAAGCAAGCTGTAAGCAAAACACAACAGAAGTAAAGCGCAACAGACCAGTAGCTAATGTCCGGAAGGTGCAATTGCAAGTGTGACCTTGGGCGGTCGAACCAAAGAGAAAATTCAGACATGCAACCAAACAATGTCAATAGAGTCAACGGTCAAAATGAATAGCAAAATAGTTGGAATACGTGGCAAACCAAGAATTTCCCTACAGACGTCTCCACTAGAAGGCTTCACGCTTGAAGGGCTTCGACAAAATCAAAAGAAAATGGAGCTAGTGACATTGAAGTTACCGCGGGTTGAGTGGGGGGGACCAGCGTATCCAAGAACAGCTGCGTATGCCACGTTGAAGTAGGTTGGTAACGGTGAAGAGGGGTCGGTCTGCTTGCAATACCCGGAATTGTCCATGCGTCCCCGAGGTGGTGCTGTCGGAGCGGACTATCCAACCCACCAAAACTCGAGAAGAAAAAGATGGGAGGTAGGCTTTCTCTACTGCTTCAACGACAGGCGGGAGTGTGCTCTCCCCCCACCGTGTTCTACGCGTCGCCTGTAATATAGAAAGAAAATAAGTATCTGGCGGGCAGAAATTATGTCCAGGCTCACCATGTAACCACCTAGTGTTTGTTGCACGTCAAGTATTGCCTTACAAAATGTTTTTTGTCGTCTTTGTGTTCTGCGAACTTTTGCTTTTTTATCTCTAAAATGAGAAGGTTACTGGAGGAAAAAATCTATGTATAACAAACATTGTCTACAAAACGGGCTGGGAGGTGGACGTGACGTCCTGATCGCGTTTGACGTGGGGCAGGTGGCGTTGAGGCAACAGGTGAAGAGGGCTGTGGGGAGGCGGGCGCTGCCGCGGCTGGTTGCGAAAGTACTCGGGTGGCGTGGACGCGTGAGAGAGCGTTGGCAACAGGGTTGAGGGCACCCGAAACATGCCGTATATCGCAGGTAAACTGCGAAACATAGTCCAGGTGTCTGATCCCCCTGGGGGAGTATCTGTCTGATGAAGATCCCAGTGCATACACCAAGTGTTTGTGATCAGTAAACAAAGTGAAGAGGCCACCTTCCAACGCATGACGAAAATGGTGTATACCCAGGTAAATAGCAAGTAATTCTCTTCCAAACGTGCTATATCGGGATTCGGTCGGTAACGAGCGTTTGGAGAAGAAACCTAAGGGTTGTCACTTGTCATCGACAAACTGTTGCAATACGGCACCGACAGCTACACTTGAAGCATCAGTGAAAAGAGAAAGTGGGGCTTGAGGGTCTGGGTGGGCTAAAACAGCAACATTGGATAGAGCTTTCTCAAGCTCTAGAAAGCTCTGCGTGCTACGTCCGTAAAATTGAATTTACGTGTACCGCCTCGGAGTAAGTCCATGATAGGATGCAGATTTTGCGCACAATGAGGGATGAACCCACGATAGTAATTTACTGGGCCGGCGAAACGTCGAAGTTGTTTGAAAGAAGCTGGCTCAGGAAAATCAACGGCAACACTTAGATTTGCTGGTAGAACTTGGATGCCCAAAGGTGAAATAATGTGGCCTAAAAATTCTATGCTATCCTTTCCAAGTTCGCACTTAGCTGGATTGACGGTTACCACGTGTCGAGCTAACCTGGCAAACAAGGAACGTAGATGTTGTGCATGTTCTTATTCGGAAGAACTGACCACCAATATGTTGTCTAAGTAGGGGTACACGAAATCCAGGCCTCTGCATACTTCGTGGATAAAACGCTAGAAAGTTTGCGCAGCGTTTGTAAGGCCAAATGGCATTCGAGGGAATGCGAACAGGCCAAAAGGCGTGATGACGGCCGTTTCGGGGATATCCGCCCCCTCTACTGGGATCTGGTGGTAAGCGCGGACCAGATCAATCTTACTGAACAGAGTCTTACCAGAAAGACAGGCTGTCAGATCCTGGATGTGCGGGATAGGATACTTATCAGGGATTGTGACCTAGTTGAGGCCACGGTGATCGCCACAAGAGCGCCAATCACCTGACTTCTGGGGAACCATATGGAGTGGGGAGGCCCATGGACTTTTAGAAGGACGGATTATCCCTAGTTCGAACATGTGTTCAAACTCCGCCCTAGCTATTTTAAGTTTGTCCGGGGCCAGACGTCTTGGTCTACAGGAGACCGGTGGGCCTTTATTTCTAATGTGGTGAGTGCAAGTTGAAGTGACTGGAAGGGGTTTGTTCGCAGATCGAACGAGCTGTGGAAAGTCTAAAAATAAGGATGCGTAAGGCTGAGAGATTTCCGGCTGAGGAATAAGAGGGCTGATGGCCTCTGAGTATGTCTGGATGCCGTTGATGCCAATTTTTGTACGGGAATCGACCAGTTTCCGTCTTCGCGTATCGACCACGAGGTCGAAATGGTGAAGAAAATCAATTCCCAAAATAGCGAAAGGTACGGCTGCAACTGTGAAAACCCAGCGGAATGTTCGCCGGAGGCCTAGGTCAAGCGTGAGTGAGCGTTGACCATAGGTGGGAATGGGTGAGCCGTTAGCAGCACGAAGCATGGGTAAGGAAGAGGGGGTCGCCTCGCCGGATCTTGGAGGAATCACAATGACTTCCGCTCCGGTATCGACCAGAAACGTGATTCCCGAGCTTGAATCCTCAATGTGAAAGAGACGACTGTTAAGGAGGGTGCCGGCCGCGTTTGTCGCCATTACGGGCCGGCTTGGGAGTTTCCCTGGTTGAAGTATTTACA
>QNGE01001736.1:39978-51640 GCA_008508345.1 Paragonimus westermani
GCGGACACAGGTCACGAGGTCAACATAGACCATGCAAAAGTGGTCGCGCGGGCGTAAATGAAAGGGGAACGACTTGTACTCGAAGCTCTCTATTCGCGGAATTCGTTCAATCGACACGTTGACATAGACAGCCACTACGTCAGCATCGTTGACGGTGAAACGAAAAGCGAGCGAAAACAGACGGACAGGCGGACACGGTGAGCGGTAGAACAACCTCACTCCGATACATTTATTTGTTTGATAACGGATCCTAGTGTGGATTTGAAACGTCACAATAAATCGTTCACCACTCAGTGTCTACCCTCTTTTTTGATTAATTTAAGTATATATATATATGTGTGTCGGTATGTATACTATGTATATGTATAATTATATGCGTCGAAATTCCATGAGCTTGCGTGTTCACAGACTTTCAACTTATTATCATGTGTATATGAATATGATTGCATGTTGAATGTACACGAATACATACATATGTATATATATTATAGGTATACATCGGAATATACGTTTGTATGAATATGCATACTCGTGTATGTGTATGCGTACATTTTGAAAAGTAACACGTGAATGTGGTAACCTGGTTTTCGCTCGATTACATGCACATGGTGTGCCTGAGAATAATGGGGCGTTTCATAAACCCATGGAGAACAGTCCCAACGTAAAGGCGGATTCGTCTGGGATCATCCCACATGAATTGGTTGGACAGTAGAATAATGAGGCTAAGGGATTCGTTGACTTTTGATTACCCTGGGGAATGTCAATCCGTGGTGGACTGCGACCGTAAGAAGGCTACGGAATTTCGCCAGTTCCTTTTGTACATCGGTCCTGCGGCGTTGAAAGGAATAGTGAACGGAAAAATTTACTTCTTAGATTTCTCCGTTTCTGTTTACTTACTCTGCTGCCCAAATTTACCGAAAGTCGTTCGGCCGTTTATCTGCACAACCTCCCTACCTGGGATTGAACAGTACAACAAAAGGTGTGGATGGCACGGCAGTAACTTGTTTATCCCTCACAAAACAGCAACGTTTACCATTATTGACTAGACTCACCCCAAATTAACTGCTTTATCTTGGCAGACATTCTCAGCATTTCTTATTCTCTCCAAACGAGTATTGGAAACAGGTACATGTATACAAACAACGGACTTATCACGCTCAGAAGACGGGATTTTGGCTTCATCACGAGCTGGCAACAACCACTGACTTCCCCCAACCAAACTGAAATGGGGTCTACCAATCAAACCAGAAACAGCAACAATATGGCAACAGTTGTTTGTCCATTGGGATGATAAGCAGCAGTCACACCTATTACTCTCTAAATTGTCAACGTGAAAAAGTCGTCCTTTCTTACAGCGCATTTGCCACATGCCTTTTGCATAAGCTAAATCTATCTGTGTGCCGTTGTGATGTTCAAGAAAAACACCCCCTGGCACATTGTGACAGTGATTTTAGAGTCACTGGCTGGTACCCCAGGCCTACCAGCAGCTCAAATAACCTCATGCGCTCAGTGTTCAATCTGCACTGGTGTTCCCCAAACACTATTGCACCGTTCGACAATGTGCGCGGGAAACGCACATACACTGGATCGTTCCGATGCAGCACTTTTGATGTGCTTGTTCTCGTTTTCCACACATTTGGTGTTTAACTTACCGAACGACACAGGCTCAACGAATTTTACAAGGAGGCCAAGTGTTCACAAGATACTGGTATGCCTAATTGCTGACAGACTTCCCGGCCTGCAGCAAACTTAAACTGCTTCCTGTTTCAGTGAACACAATATTGCGGATCCACTGATGAATACGGTTCTTCTGATAACCACCTAAGCCTACCAACTGAAAGTTACGCGAGAGACGTCATTTAGTAAATGAAAACCGACAAAATACAGTGGCACACGGTGGAAGGGCTTCATGTGTTTTTGTCCACTGTGTTGCTGAACGGTCAGCAATGAAGGTTTGGACAGCAGACATACAGGGCAACATTTTAAGCAGGCATTCGAAAACTATCCTATACGTGGCAGCAGTTCCGTTCGGCACCATTGAGTTAAAAAAACAACACCCACTCCAGTTACATCTACCGACTTAGCATGCCACAGAATGAAACCGGCATAATTTGAATGATGGCTGGCATCTCCTAGAATAACATCTCCATACTTGGTACACAGCTGAAAGGCACTTTTGGACACACACATAACGAACTTCATCACTTTCTGCCGCAGTACAGAGCTTTGATTACCTTCCACTTTCAATAACTCCCGCAACTTAATTTCGTTGCAATCCCCTTATTTGTTGTACCTAGTGCGTAGGTTGCCTAAGACGTGTCGACGCATTCTAGTCCCGTACTTCTTGTTCACATACAGCCTCATTCCACGAGAACTCAAAGTGGTTCATCACCTCACAGACATGCAGTTCATCATCAACAGCCAAACGTATATTTCTAGAATGTATATTAGGCTTACCATCTTGGAAATCCTGGAAGTACACGAGGTTTGCATTCTTGTTTGGTATCCGTCAGCGCGATAATGGATGACCCGGAATGCTTTACATCTGCAAAGCTACGGTTCATCATATCACTTGAGTAGACAAACTACCTTTCGGAGAGTTTTGTTCCCCGTGTACAGTGTACGCATTTGTGCACCGCACTTCCGCACAGGCAACCTGGCGGCATTCCTACTTCTGTGTTTCTTGGCACTTGCAACTGTCTGCAAAACGTTAACAAAAAGAACTTGTGCAAGCGTCTCGTTGAAATTTGCGCAAATCATCCACATACTCTTCAAACTTCGGGCACTTCACCGTGAATATCTTTCTAAACGTGTTTTCATCGTTCACCGCCATGCTAATTCAACGTAGGAAGTAGTTTACCGGTAATGGACCATTTGAACACTTTGATGTCACACGCTGTCAGGTTAACCGAAATGTGTTTTTTTGCATGACTTGGAAATATCGTTTGTGCCAACTTTCTAGAACTTCAGATCACATTCATTTCATCGGAGTTTCCCAATCATTCGTGTACGAATGGAACATCATTCCCATTAAGCGCATATACAAGAAAACGTTTCAAACAGTACGGAGTATATACAAGACCGCTCCCCGAGCATGCTAATCAGGTCGTGTATACAGGCTTGTAGAATGACATACTGGCTGTTGAGCATGTCCAACGCGTGGTTACCAAACTGGCCACGGGCCTAAGAAATGCGTGCCAGTCTCGACTTGGAATTCTTGGCTTGCATCCACTTGGATTTCAACGACTGAGATGATTTACCTCTCACACACTTCTTTAGAGTAAGTCTCATAGAACATTTCTTCACTGCAGCGAATGATGACGGCTGGCGAGGACATGACAGGGAGCTCTTCAAGGTTCGTCCTCGGACTTTCCTTGCACAGCAGTTCTCTTCTCATAGGATTATTAACCATAGGTAACAGCCTTCTTTCTGAGGTCGGTAGCAGTGCTTCTGGAGATCGCTTTAAAGCGCTGCTTGTTTCCCACTTACTTAAACATTCATTGTGCAGGTATTCTTACTTTGTTCTTGGTATTCATTTTAATTCCTGAAGGTGGTGCTATATCCTGTTTTCAATGATTGCTTTTCAGATCAATAGACGTCCGCTTGACAGTGAGTAAGAAAAACCGACTGTTTCCGGGTACCTTGGACTTCTGCCTCGAACCCGTGTATCAGTCACCGAATTGCTGAACTGGCACCAGCCACCCTTAGCCCGATCTGGTTCAGGGCATACTAGGCGATATCTGATCAGCCTCCGATTGGCACGACTATTCCTAGGTGCCGTAGGTGGGGAAACACTAATCCACACATTTCCTAGTAAGCTCTTACCCGAGTATCCTCCCTTAAATGTTCCGAAACGACCACAGAGACTGTTAAATGCTTAGGAGGCGTCTGTGGAACGTTCGCGGACGACTCCAAACACGAATTCGAAGGTAAATGCGGTCGATGCTGCCACATGCTTCATGCTGGCGTCGAAGAAAACGCAACAGGAAATGAAATGAAATAAGCTGATTGCCGATACAAAGATAAATGACGTACTCGGCCGAATTACGCAGCGACAATGAACGTTTGAATTGATAAACTGAATAAGTGCACGAGATCACTGCGTAATCGCTAAGCCCCGGGGAAACAAGTATTTCGAGAACATCGACCATAGGGTTCTCATTGATGAGAACATCGTCAGCACGCGAGAGAGCACGACAATCCATCCAGCGTGTTAACTCGGTGACCTGCTCAGCTAAGCCCGCGTTTTCCATTTAGTGAAGGAAAAATGCTGTTAGCGTGTATTCAGAACCCGTGTGTGAGAACGCAGCGGAGTTTATTTCTGGAAGATTGGAATCACTGTGATTTTTGTCTCCACTGCTCTTATCGGCCAATAATCAGTTTGTTTTGTCTGCTTGTTGACAAAGCCCCTGAACAATGTGAATTGTTCTGCGGTATGTGGCTCGTAGAAGCCGCAAATCTCCGCTAGCCATGGAAGGTGAAGGCAACATATGCATGACGTGTACTATGTCTGCGAACACCAACCAACAGAGTATGTGAGCCTCAAACCAGCGTTGTACTTTATGATATATCAACAAATGAGATTGTTGATTGTCTTGTTTTTCTTTGTACCAGATGCAGAACTGAGTTTAACGCACTTAACCAAAAAGACCTACGACTAGTAATGCCAATTATATTCCTGGCTATCCTATTGCAACGTGTGATGGCCACTCACAAACCAAACCGTAAATGAACAACGTCTACTGTCAGACAGCTGATCGGCTAAATCTCATCAGGACGTTTTCCAGATCTTCGTTTTTGCGTGATTGCTTAACAGTAATAATCAGAACTCGTAGGTCAGCAGCCACCTGATGGGACCTAAATTGATCAAAGTTGATCTTGAGAGCGCCGCATAGCCTGGTACTGGTGTTGATTTTTGTGCAGTTAACCGAGAAATTTGGATGACTCGTTACGGCAAACGAACTGATAGAACCAAACTATCCGCTTTGAATAGTTCGACCACCCAGGGCTTTGAAGCTCTCAATAAAGTAAATGCGAATGACGTGAAAAGTGGCGATAAGAGCGGTAGTAGAGATGTTAGGGTCCAGTCTGTCACGAACACAAACACAAGGCCCTCCAGGAAACCCATACAGCATAATTGTTTATCTTGTGGTATCGCTGACAGAACATAAACACCATGACCGCAAATTATGGTTTCAAATACGTACCAACGCAACTCGGAAAATGTTACAAGTCTACGAGATTCGAGCAGCTTTCGCGATCTAAGTCGACGGTTCTTACAGGGTTTTCCCACCTGCCCAAGGTCACTCTTCGAAACACTCAATACATTGAGGTAGTGCCTATCCGAGCACACCCACTCCAAACTTTTGTTATCAAGCACGTGCGCCTGAAACTAGACCCATCATATCTGGGAAAAATAATACAGTTAACGAATCCGATCGAGGTATGATCGTACATGGAATGCCATAGTCAACTTGGACATGGTTTCCAGACGATGACTTCACAGTAGTGATCTATTCGAGATAAACTTTTCTTAAGAGATCATCTGCACTGGGGTAAGGCGATTGCTCAGACTTGACCGACTCATCCACTTAGACGCATTGTAACTGCTGAGGATAGAATTTCTTACGTCTGATTTGTCCAGTACGATTGTAAGCGCGTAGCACTGTCACAAGTCGAACGTGCGGGGGGATGTTATCAAAACGTAACTTTGGAGAGCAATACCCAGTTCCACCTCTACAACCCACTGTTAATGTTTCGGCAGTTATTGGTTATCCCGAACATGTTAGTTCAGAAAACATGCCCTCACCGACTCCTCTCAAGTCGGTCTCAGCCCAGTTGTAGGTGAATCCTCAGCTCCACTTACAGCAGTCACCTATCCACAGTAGGTTATTGACAACTGGAGTGTTTTTAATCAACTGAAATGACGAACTGCTTGTACGCTGGCATTTTAAGTTTTGCAAGTAAATTCCCGAAGCCGAGATTGCTTCGTGAGGATAAGAAATATGAGATTATGACACTTACAGAATCAGCTACGACAAGATATCACGGACTAGGAAAAGAACATAACAAAAATGAATGTTTTGATAAAAGGTAGGGCTGGTAGACGTAGTGGTGGGGTACCACTATCTTTCTGTTCATATAAATCACGTGGAATTGCACGACCCACTGTTCCGCCTTATATCCGTGGCTCACTACTGGGGTAAACAGGTGGGCTGGATCAACGTTACTGGACGCGCCCACAAACTGCGGATTGAGGAAAGGTCTTCTACATGGGATCAACTACGAAATAAGCAGGGTATTCCAAACCAATAAGCAGTCGTGGACAGTGGGTTACCAGGGTGTGGTGGATTCACGTTTGGTAGCCGGGTCTCCCATAAAATACCACGTAAGACCTTTGGCAGTACTACGACATGGTGTGTATCACCCCGCCAAGCAATGGTTTCAAGCGCCTCAACGGGAGCACGTGGATTCCTGGACAACATGCTCGTCCCTATGGCGTACTAACATCTGCAGTCTCCACTAATCATGGACAACTCTCGAGAAAAGCGTACGAATCTACTCGGTGGTCACCGGCCACGAGTACACAGGGTGTGTCAGGTACCTTGAATGCCTGAACCCCATTTGAAGGGTGTATGAATCAATTTGATCATCGCCCCCCCTTAAAGAGAATTATGCATCTCAACATCCCTGTTGATCCTTGACTTCTTGGCCGGACAGATCCACGTCAGACCCGTTTCCGTTGGGGAATCCTAGAGTTGCTGGCCTGCTTCTATCACAACCTCCTGTAGGGTGCATTGTACATCTGGATTGATGAACTCCATTCGAAAGGCGTATGAACCGAAGCACTACCGGTCACCGGCCTTCAGTGGACTGCGAGCCCCGTGTTTCGCCTGGCTGCCTTGTGGGTTAGGTTTCTTTTGAACCGAAGACTTCGAGTAAGACCTCTCAAACCAACTCCCATATACGGCCTGAACAACCTAGAAGCACCCTTCCCACACACTTCTGAATTCAGACTTATGTTAATTATGAAATTTGTCATGCTCCTCTTCCACAACTCTTTGGCCGAGGGATCGGTGATCCTGTTCGCTCCCATTTTACATTTTACCGCACCGAACCAACTAGTTTCGTTTCCACGTCTTTTCTTATATAAATCTTCAGTCGGTAACCCCCAAACTTCTTTTTCAAACACACCATAGATTTTTGTCATTTACCGTTCTCAACGGAGGGCATAGCTAGAATGATGGTATGCCAAACACCATCGTTCCTTTGCTTGAAAGACAAGCCCCCACTCCCCTCCCGAACGTCATTTGGGATTTCCACCTTTAATGTTCGAACACTTGCGCAACTAAGTCAGCAGACAGCTCTTGCACGCATGTTGAGGACCTTCGCTATCTCTGTCCGTTGTCTTGCTGAAACACGGTTTTGGAATCCTAACTCAGTGCCACATCTCCGGTCTCCGTCAACCGCCTCGTCGTGTAGGTATACTGCACACTTGTCCGGTGACCCTGCGGTTGAAGCCACCGGTCAAGCAGGTGTTGGAATTGCCCTGAACGCATGCGGAGAAATCTTCGTTTTACTGGATCCCCGTCAACAACCGACTTTGTGCTGTCAGACTCTAGAGTATGTTTCGACCATCGGAATGTGCCCATTACAAACGCTGGCCGTTTGTTGTTGCGCCATATGATCCCACAGACTGGTTTAAACACAGTAAAAGGTTATTTTATCACTATCTCACTAACATTCTACACACCGCGCGACACGCACATGGTTGTAATAGCTGGAGACTCGAAAGTTCAGGTCGTGCTGGCGAGCGTGACTTAGATGGTCCGCACTGTTACGCTACTCGTCGAGCAGACAACGGTGAACGTTTGTTACAGCTTCGCGTTGATAACGGCCTATTTCTGGCAGGTGCTAATTTTTGACGTTTCAGGCATCGCTGCTTTACCTGGCGACCTCCATCGCCGAACCAGTCGTGGACACAGATTGACCAAATGACCGTCAGCTATCGGTGGTGAGGCGCTTTCCAAGATTGCATGGCAATCTGAAACATCTGCGTCAATTCCGATCATGCACTGTTATGTACCAAGTTCGTTTTGCGCTTTGGTTGGAGGCCACTTCTCTGTCAACCACAAATTGACATATCTAAAGTAGCAGGGTCACAGGCGTTTTACGCTTTCCGGTGTACTGTTGCTTCTAGTCTAGGTCTCCATCCACCAGACGACATTGAAACACATTGTGTACATATACGGCGTGCAGTGCATAAATGCGGTACTGTCCCGTGTGGTACTACGCGTTAATCTATCAACCGTTAGGTCTCTATACAATCACTGGAACTTCACGACACTCGCTGGAATGCTCCAGCTATCAGTGGTGATAATTCGGTTCACAGGGTTTCCCGCCTGAAGCTATGGAGGTGAGGCTTGATGGGTACAACGAGATGGAACAAGCCGTTGCCATCGCGAACTAGAGGAAACTTTCCCATCTTATCCGGAAAACTGATAGCAAGAAGTCAGATTGTGAGCGGGCATTGAACTTCGGTACATAGATTATGTAGACGACGCTTCCCTGGTCTGTGAGAGCTTACAGGGAGCCCAGAACATTTTTATACAGATTGAAGGCTTCAGCTTGTCAGTTTGATATAGCCTTTTCAACGGCTAAGTAGAAGATACTGTTGGAAGATTGACAGGACTCTGCGCCCACTCTCACCCTTGGTGGTGAGCAGTTAGTAGTAGTGGAGAAGTTTGTTTACCTTGGGAACTGTATCAGCGCTAGTGGAATGTTTGATAGGATCACAAATCGTATAGCAAAAGGTCGGGTAACGTTTGTCAACTTACGCCACCTCTGGCATCGACGTGATCTCAGTCTTTCTCTGAGTGGCCGAGTGTACAACGTTACTGTAGGGGTGGTCTTATTGTACGGCTACGAAACCTGGTTCATCCGCGCAGTGTGTTCACAGAGTGTCCGTTTGTGACCGTCGTAGTCTCCGAAGCACTAGCGGCGTTTGGTAGGAACACCATGTTGACAGTGACGAAGCTCGCTGACGTGTCTTTGGGACGGACAGACTCTCTGTCGACCCCTAACAATGCGAATCTGGTCTCACAGGCTTCGTTCGCTTGGCCACATCCTACGAATGTCAGTTCACAGCCTGCCACATCCTGTTTTATTTGTGAGTTAGGCATTAAGCGATAGCCCGGTGATCAGCGCATGCCTTGTGTTTGGGGTGTGAAGAGGCATTGTAAAGCTTGCTTCAGTAGGACACTCGGTTTCCTGGCTGGGGTCCAAGGGACAGTGAACACCTTTGGCCGAGGACTGTCTGATATGGCGAAGAGCAGAAGTCAGTGGCGTTCGTGTTGTGAGTCTCCGTGTGCATTGTTGTAATTTTTTGTTCACGCCTCCACACTTGTTTCCATCTTCGCCTTAAACACTACTTTTTTCCTCTCATTGTGGCACGCTTGCCACTCCTTGTGGCTTTTGCGTGATATATATATATATATATATATATATATATATATATATATATATATNTATATATATATCGTCCTCATGCTCTTACGCACAGCTAACCGAAGCCAATAACTTCTTGTATAATTACTCTGAATTACTCTGGATTAACGTCGGACTGCTCGTAAATGACCTTAAAGACTTGCCATTGTTTTGCGTCAGTAACATTCAATTTCATTCAAACAGCAAACGGTATCACTACGTTGATGAGGTTGTTGAGGCTGTTGGTTGAGCTCGTTGTTTGCTGGCATCTCCATGAGCAAGTTCGATGAAGTTAGGAAAAGTGCTATTGTCGAGGGTGTGTTAACGACGTTTTCTGTTTAACAGTTTTGAATAAGATGTACAAAATTACGTCCACCCTGGAAAAAGGAGTCAATGAGCAAATGTTTTCTTTCACACGGCAGTGGCGCGCAGATCCGATGAGTCAGTGCAACGAAGCGTGTTTAGAGGGAAAATCTAGAGTGGTCAACGTTTGCCTTTTCATAACTGTGTCGATCACTCTCAAACGTTATCTAATGAACGAAGCGGAAAGAGCCTGTATAAAGGACCCGAAAGAGGTTAAATTAAGAAATTTACGAGAAATCCTCATTACTAATACCTATCCAGAAAGGTTCAACAGCAGCATGTTGAAGTGAACAACCACGTTCGTCACTGAGTGCTTGATAGTAAAGATGTCTACTTGGCTTTGCCATTCAAAGGGAATGCAGCGGCAGGGTTACTAACACGTCAGTTAAGTAATACCATCATCACGACCTATCATATCGCGAGTTCTATTACGGCATTTCGTTCAAAGCAGATGGTATTACCGCATTTGAGGAATATCGTTTTTAAAAATATCCCACTCTAGGTCTATCCCTTTGACTGTTCCTGTGATTCCCCATGCATACTAGACGCTTATCTGAAAGAATCCACGAACGCTTCTCTGCTTGGTTCCTCTCTGGGACAACAAACATCAGCTCTCGACCGTTTGACCGATTATGATTGAAAGAGTCCCGAGAAGAGCGTTTCGCATTGTCTACCGTCCCATTCACACCTAGTTGTAAAAACTCAGAAGCCTTATCCTGTGGACGACTGAGATGGCCACAATCCGACCACCTCATCCGGATTTTCAGGTTTCGAAACGGTCACTTCAAATCTTGAGGTTTCAGTCCAACATATTTAATGTACTGGTGGGTATGCGCTCGATTTTCGTCCACTAACAATTTAAAACGCCTTTCCTGATGAGCAGTCAAATTGTCGTCCCAACAGACATCGAACTAAAAGGACGCGTCAGAGTTTTGGAACAAACTGTATAGATCCAGCACTGCTTGGAAATATGATAAGCAGTTAGTTCTAGCCTGATCTGGGATCAACGGCAGCAACCAAGAGTGGAGAGAAAAGAAGCACGAGGTGGACTCCGGCTAACTCGGCGGTACTCAAGAGTGTGCCGGTCGAAAATTGCGTAGAAACTTCAAGTGCGTTAGACAACATTCGAAAAGGTCCAAGTTAAACGACCTTGAAGAATGGAGTAATAGAAGACTCATTAGCAAAAGAGCAAGCATTCGCTACGTGCCATTAGCTGCACGATGGGAGATAGTGGCACTGAGTTCATATCAGGCCTCCTATAGCAGTCGTACACAAAATCGTGCGTACAGAACAGATAAGCATGAGAACACGGTTGCAGCCGGGATCCGTAGGGAAACTACACAATCGCAGGTCACTGCACACGGTCTCTCAACCACTTGCTCATTCCCCCTTACCTAGCCCGATTTTCTTTGACTGCCGAAAACCTTCACAGGCGATGTGTGAAGCCATCTAGACTGTCTCTGTGTTGAATCCAAACAAAGATGAAAGCGATTATGCAACGTCGATTCGAGGGTGAACGTTAGGGAGCATTACAAACCCCTCCATTTTTGCTCTTAACTGTAACGAGATAGTTTGAAACAATGGTTCCCATCGATAAATTTGAAAAAAAAGCCAATAGTAGCATGTCAGATGTCTTGCGCAATGACATTTCGTTCGCATCTCATCGGTTACTTTTGCGAAATTAACATACACTTTATATAGTTAAGGGGCAAGCAGCTAGGCGAAATCAATCTAGAAATATTTGAAACAGTCAGTCAGGTGACCAAAGCGGAAGCAGTAAAATGCAACTGATTGATAATTTTGATGCAATAAA
>QNGE01001736.1:52616-69578 GCA_008508345.1 Paragonimus westermani
TTTTTCTGTAGATTTTTTCTAACCATATCTGACCTTTACCACTCAATATGTGTGTATCTTTTACCACCCATTTATTGCATCAAAATTATCAATCAGTTGCATTTTACTGCTTCCGCTTTGGTCACCTGACTGACTGTTTCAAATATTTCTAGATTGATTTCGCCCAGCTGCTTGCCCCTTAACTATATAAAGTGTATGTTAATTTCGCAAAAGTAACCGATGAGATGCGAACGAAATGTCATTGCGCAAGACATCTGACATGTTACTATTGTCTTTTTTCAAATGTAACGAGATAGTGTCAGTAATTTGTCCGACCACATTGTCCCTTGTTTATTGTCTGATCACTTTCTAATCGCCACTTGATTGCTTATAATGGTACTAGCCAAAGAGAATTTATCGAGAACTTCGCTGGATCTTTGCTCCTCATAGCTTCTACGCTTTTGTAGGATCACTTGGGACAGGGTGTATACCGAAACTGGTGGCTACTGGAACTAGCAGTAGTTCTAAAGAAACGGTGGTATTATGCTTTACGAGACCCTGTCTTGAGATCGACGTCAGGCATTCTGCGGGAGTGGGGGGTGGAATTGGACGTAGGTACATAAGAGCTACTAATCGGAAGCGTCATTTGCGTCTGTGAGTGTAAAACGTTGATGTGTGAAGTACCCTTCTTATGGTTCACAGTATTTTTCAAAATGTCTCAAAAAGGGCCAAAAGGGCATACTGGAAGATATCTATTCAGTTTATTTTACGTATATCAAAAAGATTGGGTGTTGAGTTTAACATGCTGTTCGATAGTTCGCGTTATGCAACACAAGTGTAGCACACCTTGTTTGACCCTGGTCCCCTTGCCAGCTCGTTAGTCGTAGCACAACCTGACGACAGTCACATGTGGCGGTTAGCGACATACTCTTTCAGGATGTATTTATTTGGATTCAAACTTTCAGCCATCTGCTGCTTTTTTTCAAAGAAACCCGTTTTTTGTCCGCCCCATTACACGATGAGGACTTCTGGTCGACTCTGAAACGGGTAACACGAAACCTTATCGAGAACTCAATCAGTCGTTCAACCTAGATGAATTTTCATTTGCCACCTGTACAGGCCGTTTGTCTCGTCACACGCTGGTTTTCCCAATGGAACGAATGGGAACGGGAGATTTTTGTGTACAATTTGAGCACACTGGAGCAGACTGACTGTTATCTTTCAATTGAACCTCCGATTTCATGTTCCGATTCTGTGTCTCAAGATGACGCCGTTGATATGTATCTGGCAAGTTTAATTGACAGTGGTCTGCGTCTTGGTCCGGATGTTGCCGGACAGTCTACTGTGTTCGAATGTCAATTACGGTTGTTCCACAAATGGTACCCGGACTGGCCGTTGGAACAGCGATGCCAGCTGGCCGAATGTTTAAAGCAGTTGCAACTTCAGTTTGTTCATTCCAACTCATCACTCTCTAGTGCGATTCCAAGCAGCCCTTGAGAAGCGCTCATTTCATGTTGTGCGAAACGCAACGAAAAACAATGATTATGGTACGCGAGACCCGCTATTTTCATATCACTCAAGTTCTTTCAGTTTTATTACAATCCTTGTTGATGAGTACTCATTTTTCCAATGAACACTTCTTTAACACTGGCTCCTGCTAGACAAATGTGCCGGCATTTTCGACACGTTTATCAGTCAAGTTGCCCCAATCGTCCACATATTTTATCTTCCGGTTAGAAAATGTTTTTACTCATCTTTCTTCCACATGGTTTTCCCCCGGACATTTGCCTGTCTTCATCTACCGGAAAGCGAAGTGCATTCTTTATTTCCAAATGTTCACAAACTCGGTGAAGGGATGCCGACACCAATTGAATGTTACTGATTTGATTCCTGGAAGTTTACATTATAATGCTTCAGGCTGGGCTGAGACAGTCATACAACGCCTGATCCATGTTAAGTAAGGTTCTCGGTTGTTATATTGTAGAAAGTTTGCTTTTGTGCGTTCAGGTTGCTCAGACTTAAACAGAAACATCTGGGGGTAACAGTGACCAGAATTCGGCTGGCATTCGTTTTCGATCTATCGTGGACTTAATCAATCCGTTTTGCAAAAAAAATATTGTGATGGATATCCATCCGGTAGACACACTGTTGTACTTTGTGCTAACAGGTTGTGATCTGCGAGCAGTTGTTCCACGTAAGTGCGCACCGTGTCCGTTACCTACTAATGGAAGAAGTGGACTATTGGGAGTTAGCGTTTCTTCATTGTTGGCACTTTTATTAGCGCATTTTCTTCCAACCAAGTCGAACCTTTTTCGATAGTTTAAACTATGCCCAGTTTTCCCAATAAATTTGGGGACTCCAGCCTAACTGCGAAGTCCTGATCACGAGAGTGGATTGATTAAGAAGATTCTGTTTATTGTCCCTTCGAAAATATCGAGTAGGCCGACCACTAGTCCCAAGGTTGTCATCGAGTGTTGGGATGTGGTCATTCAATCACATCCGTTCAGATTACTGCCGTTATAGTTGACACTTTGGTCTCACAACCACAAGGATTGGACTGCAAGCTCCGGTCTGGATGGGGACGTGCACCACACTGATGCGTTCTGATACGAGCGAAACTGAAGCCTACTGCGTCTTCTTGATGTGGGCTAGCCGAATGGCTTATCTGAATGCGAAGGTTGTGACCAAGTGTGGGTGACGTTCATTTTGAAATTACACAGTTACCTGTTCGTCATCTGGTTAGCGCAATTAATTTGGTGGAAGTCTGTGCAGCTTGACAGTGCCTAGGTCATATGTGACTTTGTACGTCTCATACTGGCACACTGTGGTGTAAGCTGGAAAGCATTGTTTAAGGTGGAGTCGAAAAATAAGTAAATAAACTTAGACGTTTCCTCTTTATGTAAAATCCTGTTGTCTGGTCAAGGATTTTTTCATCAATTCAAGTACATTGATTACATCTGGCGTATTAAGGATATATTTGTTTAGCTGACTTTTCTGAGCACAGCGTGTTACCCAAATTTTTTTTCCGACTTTTTGTTAGCAAGTGACATTCAGCAAATTTCTACTTCGTGCTGTTCATCAGTTTACTTGGAATGGCTTGTAATAAAATCAACTTTTGCCTCAAACGATCCGAGTTTGGGCCCCAGTTGTCTAGACAGCTCGACAGAGCTTGGCTTGTACATTTTGGTGTACACATTTAAGGATGAGTTTGCAAGTAATCGATCACATCGGTACTTTTCATGGCGTAGCAGTTGAGGTCGTGAGCTGGATACTGACGGGTTGGTCAGACGCAAATGGGGACGGGTTTGAACTGATTTTGCTTGGTGATTATTGTCTTTATGGTTATACCATCGCGACTTACAAACACCAGTGGTGATAATATCTTGCAGTGTCTAAACAGTAAGTCGCTGGATCTCACTGCGGGTGCATATCGAAGGGTACCTTCGACGTTAGTAACTTCGTGCACTGATAGCACCAAGTCGTTTTCTGCGATTCTGTAAATAAGCCGATGGGCAGCATACGAGGAATACATCAAAACTATCGAGGCAACTGACGGGAGGTCAAGTTATATATGAGTGTGACGATCCTATTGTACGTAAAGTGGTGTTAACACATGTTGATGACGACAGCCAAAAGTATATGGCACGTTTAGATTTGCGCGCACACCTGTTAGTGTCTGCAACAAGTGGTGCTTAAAGTCGGTTTCGAAAGGTCGTGTCTTCGACAGGTATTTATGCCTCAAGTGTAGTTGCCGTGACACAAACCAGCACAGACACCACATTTCAAAATTGGTAATCGCAAAACTCGCTCTTAGTGCTTTCTTCAGTAAACCTTTCGAAAGGGGCTTGTCGCAGCACGATAAACAGTCAAACATGAACGGTATTACGCTTCAACTGCATGTTGGCGCACAGAATTTCTCGTGTAAATGTGGTTTCTTCCGTTTCGAAGTGGGTGCTAACACGGCCGCCAACTTCTATCATAGTTCGTTTGGTAGGTTGTTTCGGTCGCCATATAGCGGGTTTTATGTACGGTAAATTGCCGGCTTATCCGACTGATTACTGCCGAAATTTTCGTAATCACCGACCAAATTAGATAGGTTAACGTTTAGTGCTGTGGGGGATAACCTATACATCCGACAAAAACTCGTGTGCACGCGACTATTTTAGTGCATCGATGGTAGGGTATATATCATGGTCACTTCGTGAAGGTGTCGCTTTTTACCTGTTTACCGGTATGGTTATCTGAATCCAACCAATCTTGACCACTTGATTTGATTGCGTGATTTTCTGGGTGGATGTTCAACTTCACATTTGAATGTTTCATTGTGGCAGTCTTACGTTGTGATCATTTTGTTTCTGCGGTTTGTTCCGCAGCGGATCGATACCACCGTCAACACTTAATTGCGCTCGTTTCGTTACTACTCCTGACTTGTGTTTCGCTTCTATGTATTTTGACTCCCGATCTGCGCCTACTACTAGCCCTCAACAAAACCAGTCGAGTAACTCGTAATAAGCGACCATACGTGCATGTAGTCTCCGATCAGTTTACCTGTGGATTCATCTCATCGCCACCGTAGGGTATTCTTTGCGAGTCGAGTGTGGTTGGCTCTTAAAGTCCGCCAATGCTGCATTGGCGACTTACCAATCACCGGCTTAATTTCGTTTCATTTTCTAATGTGTTTAACTCTTCCATGGTGTTCCGTTCTAAAAGCCTCTGCATTTGGACGATTTCTACTCTTTATTGTACTCAGTTCCTTACATACAAACGAGGGCTAGGTTGCCCACAGATGTGACTGATCCTCAAGAGCTTCCTTGAGATCAGGCTCTGATAATAAAGGAAGGTACAGGCATCTATGCACAAAAATCGTGTGTTGAAATGATAAAACTTCTACTTTCACTTCGGATGTGAAGAGAAAAATCAGGCATGGCGTTCGGTCCGGACCGCAGGTTAGAGTCTTGGCCTGGCGAACACGGGAGATCTCTCGTGAAAAGTGAGCTCAGTAGTTTAGGGCG
Organism: Paragonimus westermani; assembly: GCA_008508345.1. Lineage (NCBI taxonomy): Eukaryota > Metazoa > Platyhelminthes > Trematoda > Plagiorchiida > Troglotrematidae > Paragonimus > Paragonimus westermani. Next base: position 57,608 of record QNGE01001736.1, read on the forward strand.
CATAAAAGTGCCACACCGCGTTGGATCCAGTGTTTTTCTTCTTTATCTGTTGGGATATCGATTGCGAACACAAAATTGGTCGAGTGCCCAGTAGTGGAAAGTGTACCTGAGGTGAGAAACAATGACGTGATTGATCCAAGTCACTGCGTGGATAATAAACAGATGAAGGTGGTGTAACCTACAATTTAAATCACTTCCGGGATAGTCTGTGGACAGTCACTGCGTGCCTCTCAATACTGCATACTACGTAATATAGCGGCAGACTAGCATTATTCTTACGGTCGTGGCTAAAAAGCCGTAATTATCGTATCAGGCCAAATCAAAACTCACTCAGCACAACCGTGTCACATACTGATCAGCCGATTGTCACTTCCAGTTTAACGCAAGTTATACGGAGATAACGTTGACAATCACAAAATGTGCCCGAATCATTTGGCCTAGGTGGCGAGATCAACACACTTGTTTGCACGCTGTATTGACCTGTTTCGAAAAAATGTTCACTAACAATGTCATCACCTCTGTGGTGCCGTCATCACACACCGCTATGAAAGCCTTGGTGATTGGAATCGCAAAAGGGGAGCATACCCAGTGTAGCAGAGCAGTGATGTTATACCAACAACACAGCTAACAGAGATCATTGGTCACCATTCGGAATGGCCACGTCATACGCTGTTCCTCTATAGGTACGTTGTGGACGCCATTTCGAAGGACAATAAGCGGGTCACTAGTTCATTTAAAATGGGTGCGGTTAATTTCTAACCTCACAAAATCATCCATGTTGATGCCGTCAGATAGCTTGTGTGACCTAGAAATCACTCCATATTACAACTTGTCTGTCTTTCCTTACGTGCCCAGTAGGTCTCCACCTGTGTACGCCTCCATTGACACCGAGCTAGCAGTTTTTGTTACACGTAGACCGTGTTACACCATTATATCTCGAGAAGTATGGTTTGTTTGAAATGTTGAGAGTAGCTGTTGGACGAACCCGCTTACCTGGGAATGGTCAGAGCTACCATACCGTGGGCAGTTATTGCTTAGGCGTCAAACTGGAAGGGATGAGCGCCATCTAATTAGCATTCATCGGGCTATGTCAGGTATTGGGAGTCCTTAATGACACCCAAAAACTAATAGACGCGGTGGTCCAAAAACATCCATAAAGTTCGTGTTGACCGCCGGAATGGCGCTGTTGATCTGTGATATTTTCTGGAAGATGAGTCACGCTTATCATCCACGTTTCAAACGCTAGGCACTTCGAAGAGCCTCAACTTGAACTTGGGTTAACTCACAGTATTCAGCCCACATTGTAGCAACCAAACAACAGTTGCGCAAGTCGTTTGTGAGACTGATCTGAGCATGACAATGAACGGTGCTGTTTTTTATGTGAACTGGGAACAGGAGATTGTGACGTGTTGGCTAGGTAGTGCTGGATTTTTTTAAGGCTAAACAAAAGCGTTAAAGGTGTTCGACGGTCGGTACGCTGCTTCGGGTTGGGCCAAAATGTTTTCTCCCCACAGGCTTGTGTTAATTACCGACGTTTTCGACTGTTCCTTATAGAATGAAATTAAGGTACAGACAATGTATATGTGGCTGACGGGACTGTAGGAGAATGTCATGTGCCTATGGTGTTTGTCTTCGTTTGAAAGCCCTGCCAGACAGTCTAGAGGCATTATGTGGTCATCAAAATCCGTGTGTGCGTTTGAGCTAGTGATAGCGACTCGGGACGAAGCTCTTCATGCTGTTAGATGTATCGTATGGAACAACACAGCCGTCTTATGCCGCAACTGTAAACGAATGAAAACGAAATGTAGCATGCTAAAGGATGCTTGGTCGACCGGTAAATTCTCAGCAATGTACCAAGGTTCAATTTTCCGTAATTTATACGTCATGCTTCCAAATGGTCACGATCGTGTGTCATAAACAACTCTGAAGAGTGATTGCGTCACTCTTGAACAATTTTTGAGTAGTTCTTTAAAAATAGCTCGCGGGCGTTTGAGCTACATTTGTGTTCAGTAATTTTCTGACGGGTGCGTAACCGAGGCTAGGTCATCGAGACGACCGTGAACTCCGATACTATCTTCCACGTGGCCCGCTCTTCTGTTCTCAGTGATGAGATGTCTGGTTCTTTCGGGTTTTCTATTTAGTAATTTCTAGATTAGTACACCGAAAATTTATGAAATTTGTGATGGTCAGATATGGGGGCTCATAGGTGAAAAAAATGCCTAGCCGCCTCTACAGTCGGGCGTTTCCACTTACGATCCGAACGGCATGTTTTGTGTGTGACAAATGTGATTGCGCACTACAACAGCTAACGTGTTCCACATGTACGAGCTGCACATGATGAATTGAGTGTTTGCGTTTTTACCTGAGGATTGGTGGATAGTGTCACCAACATTCAGATAGTAGCACTTCCCTGCGACCTGCACTGAATCTTTTGTCACCTTGGTCATCTCAATTGCAGATTCGTGTACCTTAGATCAGGTACATATGTTTGCGCTGAGATCGTAGAAAACTGTTCTGAGTAGCCACCATCCGCTCAGAAACAACTATGCACTTTGTCACGTAAAGTAGTTGAATTTTCAGACAGGGCTTTCAGACCATTGAGCAGGGTTCGGTCGAACATGGCTTACTTCGAGTTGCCGAATTAGCAGTGATAAATTCATTTAACCAAACTTGACTTTCTCTGCCTACCTGCTCGAGTGAGTGTCTTATAAACGGGACATTCATAGCTTCCTTTTGTCGGTGGCTTGCGATGGGCCATGGGGATTAGCCAAATAACTGGCATGCTCGCATAGAGCTCCTTTGGTCGAGACTCGCCCAGAAGGTGGCGTTGAAAGTCCCAGCGGGCACCCTCAAGAAACAGACCACGAATATAGCTTCCATCCGCTGGAACTTCTGTCAGTTCGGTTACTCCTTGTTTCATAACCTGGAAGGAGAGGTGGTAAATGGTGATAAATTGTACCTAAAGTCTGCTATGAACATCATTATGTGTGAGAACAATATTCACCTCTAGTACTCATCGAATGATTTAATTCTAATATCTGACCGATGATTAGACTGCTGTTATCTTAAGACAATTAGTTGCTTGCAACGCTACGGCCTGCATTAGCTGGGAAAGTCAGACAAGTTTGAAAACCGCTCATCTGTTAACACCTATTGACGACTGTGATTCGTCCATGCGTTTTTGTTATATAGTCCGTACGCAACCGTCTCATGCATTTATTACATGCCTGTCCCTCGTGCGTCCACCATTGTGATCTTGAACCTTGTGCTGTTTCGTACGGGCTGTCCGTCTAGTAAATCGGCCTGTCTCCTACTGTTCCACTAGTTCTTACATGTGATTTACTCACGTTTTTAATTTAATATTTCATACGATCTTATGTATACTCTGATTTAGTCGTGTGCCATCAGTTACACTTGTCTCATCTTTACACAAAGAACTCTACTTTTAAGTGCAAGCTACCCACATGTAATTGTCCAGCACCAGGTAGTGTATCATCAGGTCTACCGCATTCTCGTGGTTATCCTGGTATCGGCGTACGTCGTTGGGGCTTACTAAGCATCGGTCCACTAACCATTCTAAAATTCGTCTGTGTCCATCGAACTTGACAATCAGCCTTTCGAAGTCAGTCATATCAAGTAGCTCCCGCTCGTAGGCTGCGATGCAGTCATCTTTTTCTCTGCACTTGCCGTTGGAATTCAGGTGTGTTACTCTGATCCACCGTGTTAAAATCCCAAGGTAAGGTCAGATCAATCCGGTTAGCCTTGATATGGATGGGGGTATCTGCATGCTTCCGGAAGAGTGCATTTGAGAACGCCAGTCTCCGCTCACGTGAGTGGACAATTACTTTATTGTGTTTCTGATTGAGTACTCTACATTCCAGCGGGGCGTCTTCCGCACTGGGCTTTATTTTTTGAGGCCCTAAAACAGTTCGGTAAAGCCGCGGGACGGTCAAACAACGGCATGGTCATGAAATACAGGAGACCCCCGATTGTTCTGGCGAGTAGAGTGAGTAGTTGTCACTTAATCGGTGGGAATCCTCTTGATTACCCATGCCGCTGGCCCGAAACGTTATCCAAGATGGCAACCTGCCGCAGTAGGTTATTCCTCATCACTGTGGAGGTGTGCTGTAGTTCGGCCCACAGTATTCATAAATGAATGAATTCACTTTTGAGTGCGATTCTTCAACTTGGCTCGGGTTTCGCTTTTATTAGAGCTCCTCGATGGAGCATATCCTGGTCTGTTTGGCGTGATCGCCCAAAGACGAGTCGTATGCGCCTGGCTGATTATTTTTCGTGGATAGTTGTTCTTTACGCGCGGTGATGATTGTACCGGGTGTATTCCACAAATATGTTATACCGCCTCAATGTTTTTTTTCCGGCTCAGTTGTCCCACACTAGCCTGCTGTTGTAGGAAAAGAGTGTCATGGATTCTTGCTATTCATATTATTTCCGCCGTCGTCCTCCTGCTCTAGGGGTTTGGCTCCGACTAAATAGCAGGTCGGATAGAAAGTGACAGTTACTCGAATTTAATTTTACAGAACACTGAGCCCCGTGCACATTTCACCACTCAGGTACACGTATACAATTAAAAATCCGTGAACGTACTCTACTTTTTCTTTCACTCTGCAGCTTTCTTTGACTTATTTTCCACAGGATTCTGCATTACATTATATATTCTGTTTTTTTGGTCCATAGGTTTATGTCGAATAGAACAAGAGAAAATGCTCATGCATTCCTGCTTTTCTGTTGGTGTGAGGATAAAAGTTGTTCGACGACTCGTGAATGTAAAGTGTGATGGAAAACTGACGTGCATTATGGCGACTTCTTATCTTCAAACATATTGAAGTGACACAAATACAACCAACAATCAGACAACGTATAGAAGGTACTTAAATGGACACATATCTCGTAACTTGTAAAAGGGTGTTAGGAAGATTACCAAGGCAATTGTAGCACCAGCCGCTCCTCGCGTACAGGCCAATCGAGTCGAGTTTTGAGCATCTTCGTTGAATCGGCCGTGATCGTAGAGTTAACTAGTGCTGCTCAGTGTGCTAATACCTTAACAGGGAAGTTCTGGTTACGCAGTAGTCCGCCCATTTAAAACCGAGGTTTGAGTGACCGTTTAATTGCTGGTTGCTGCTAGTGGTTGACCAAGTGTGTGGATAATTCTGTATGATTACACCAAGTCTTTCTCTCGAGTAACTGTTTTATTGGGAACTGCCTGGTTTTTCTTGGTAGGGATTCGTCCTGATCTCCGTGACTTTTCCTGTAGCTCGTCTCGGTGCGCTTTCAATAAGTCACATCTTTTTTATTCGGGGTACACGTTTGCTTTCCCGTCATGGGGCACACAGGAGTTGTATATTTTGGAGTAGGCGTCAGGACGAACTCGTCCACAGATTATTCCCAAAGGATTTGGTTTGTGCTTGATTGTTTTAACCAGTTTGTAGAGAGGCCAGTTTTCCGTTATTGCAATCTCGTTCGCTCACGTTAGTGTCTTCAATGCAGTAATCAGCACAGTGTTGAACGCATGTGCAGCGTCTGCTCACGCTAGACAAGAAGTAATGGATGGACTACTAACCAAAATATTTCGCATTATTTTGTTACTACCACCTTAGCTCTATGTATACCATGAGTATTACTGCATACCACTGTCAGAGATATTTTCCTTGCTGTTAACATGGCGCTCCGAGTTCAGTTCTTAAGGCCTTGACGAGTATTACATAATGTCACTCTCAGCCTTTGCTCGATATGATGTGTGCCAGTATTCTACTTCTGAAGCAACGACCCACTGAGCCATCCAATGTGCATTATCGACCTTGTGATACTGGGTGTCTCATGGTAGCGTTTTTAACCCCAGATTGAGTTGTTTTCCTTGAGGTCAAGGGGGTTTGACTTGCAATTGACAGTAATCGTCACAGAGCTCGAAGCTGCAGTAAAACCTCATGACACAAAATGACTACTCGACGACCTGGAAACGCAAAACTAGTGAGTTCCATTGTAGCACGTATTCTTGTCGATGGAACATCATCAAATGAGTAAAAGCAGTTAGTAAGAAAAAGCTACGTAGAAACGTTTCCGAATGCAAAACATTTTCCGGCTGTCCTCTGAGGATTTGCACAGCTGAAAATCTCTTTGGTGGACGTGCGTGACCGAAATTCACCTACGGAACAACTATGAGTGCATCTATGCGGTTATCAGCAGTCTGTTACTGCGTTTTTCGGAGGCCCCTCTTCTAAACTGTGTGCAGCCCACTACCTATAGGCAACATAAATTTTTTGCCAGCTTATCGTTGCCGTGATAGCGGACTTATGTGCTTGCAGTGTTGCTGTTTTCTGCGTGTGTGCGCCATCTTAATGTTTGACCTGTTTATAAAATTTTGCCTTTCTGTGTAAACAACTAGTAACTACGGTGTGCGCTTGTGAAGGTGTAAATGAATTCTACCGTATACATCGTTCAAATTACACTCTGCTCCTCTTGTCATATAAATAGAGTTATAGTGGAAAATTGTGTTGGTTGTAACACTTTCAGTGCACAACTTAGCCTTATGCCAATTTGACCATACTAACCATTGTCTGATAGATAAAAATCGCACGCTTATTGTTGGTCAGTTTGAATGATCGTGATTCTGGATGAGCTGTTCAAGGCCCTTCCTCTGTTAGTGGTTTTCCTGTTTTCAGGCTGATCAAATATGTCTAAGCATCGAACCTAGAAGACAATTTGTGTAATGATTCAGACATTCCGCGCGTTCTCATTGATCACGTTTATCATATGTCTGCCGGGCGCTTATCGCGCTGGGCATTCTTCCTCAGAACCAATAACGGTCGGACGAATTTACAAGGTCGTCACTTGAATGGTCGGAATTTCACGGGTTAGGACGCGTGTATTTGTGTCAGACGACGGTAAAAGATGATAGGGTAAGGGAAGATCAAAACGAGAGGACTAAATTTCGCTCCAGAGCTAGTAAGGATCATGGAAGTATGAAGTCAGGTTAATTAAAACGCCGAGAGTATAACATGACAACCAAGCACGAAGTAAACACTTTTCAACAGGTAGTGACGTGTTAACGTTGATGTCAGAGGTCCCAAATAACCTCAGGGTCGCCTAGGTGGCCAAACTGATTGGAAATTCGTGTTGTACACATCCAGCCTTTGATTAAAACTGCCTGTTGATGACGCTGTCACGAAAGACTCAGACAAGGCTTCCAGATTAATCATCACGAGTGAATTCCTGCATTTCAAGCATCTTGTATTATGGCTTCAGCGAGTGACCTCGAAGACGGAGATCCGTACTAAGCGTAACTGTATGCCTCAGAAAATACGATAGCCGGTTTGCTATTCTATGGACCACATTAGGGTATCCTCCGATATTTCGGTAGTACATGAAGAACTGACAGTCTGAACAATCCGGGCGGGAATGAGAACAAAGCTATAAAACGGTTCGTTGCTTTACACAACTGTGGTTGTTCAATGACGAGTAGTAAGGCTTAGAGTGAAATCCTGAGGTATGGCAGCTGTTTGCAGTGTTAATCAGACGGTGTGTCACTCGTCTTTGTATTAAAATATCGATATTTCAGGCAGTCTGTTAAGCGTGGGAAGCCCCTCCGGGATCCATACTGAACAGTAGGCAGTGGCGTACTGTGTGCAATGTAAGCCGTCAACTAATCGTCGGTAATACATTTAAGAGTATTCGAGACAGCAGATAAGACTATTGGCCTCTGGTTGAAAGACTCGTTTCGATCTCTCTTTTGAAAGTAGGTTTGGCGCAAGTCTCTCACGTCTCCGGAATCTTGTTCCGGTTTAGAGAACAATTGAACTACTCACTTAATGGTCGTACCAGCTTTCCGACGCATTCTTCCAACACATGGAACATGAGACTGGATCTAGCTGATTAGTTATCAAGGAGCTTTTCTGCCTATCGAACCAAGATGCGTGGCGTGACAATTATAGTCGTGAGGTCACCAGGATTAATCCTCCGAATAGTGATTGCTATGTTTCCTTGGTTGTTGGTAAAGACACTGACAGTAAGTTCGGAAAAAATCCATCACTATGTTAGAGGTGGTGATGGTACCTCCATCACTCAGGTGTAGGGCGGCGGGACTTTTTGGTGCTGCCCAGAAGTTTCTGGTTGATTCTAAAACGATTTATCAACCTCGCCTAACACTATTGTCAACACTATGGGCAACTTGAACATAAACCAAATCCCTGACTACCTATCAGTAATCTAAAATATCGCCTTGCAGGTTTAATGAGATCGGAGATTTCGACCTGTCTTGGAAGTCCTAATCGCGGGATTATCGATTGGAGTTAAAGGCAGTAACTGTGTCTCCTCTCGAGACGATCGGGCAACCTGATCATTGCTCACAAGCGAGAGTGGTTGAGCGTTCAGATTTGATGATTCGGTCGTGCCTAATGTGAGGTCAATGGCGCAGTGGTTAACACGGTTGCCTCATGATTGGAATGTCCGGAGTTCAAATCCCGGCCGTGGCAAGGATATGCACTACTGACGAGCTCTAATGAGAGCGAAACTCGAGTCTAGTGCTTCTTTTCGAAAGAGGCTGGCTGGAAAGTCTATCTGAATGCGAACGCTGCGATCAAATGTGAGTGATGGTCAACTTGAAAATAAACCAAATCCCCGACTACTCATCAGTAATCTAAAATATCGCCTTGCAGGTTTAATGAGTTCTGTGATCTCGACCTGTCTCGGAAGTCCTAATCGCGGGGTTATCGATTGGAGTTAACAGGCAGTAACTGTGTCTCCTCTCGAGACGATCGGGCAACCTGATCATTGCTCACAAGCGAGAGTGGTTGAGCGTTCAGATTTGATGATTCGGTCGTGCCTAATGTGAGGTCAATGGCGCAGTGGTTAACACGGTTGCCTCATGATTGGAATGTCCGGAGTTCAAATCCCGGCCGTGGCAAGGATATGCACTACTGACGAGCTCTAATGAGAGCGAAACTCGAGTCTAGTGCTTCTTTTCGAAAGAGGCTGGCTGGAAAGTCTATCTGAATGCGAACGCTGCGATCAAATGTGAGTGATGTTCAACTTGAAAATAATAAACCAAATCCCTGACTACTTATCCGTATACTAGTGTTGTTCATATCGCGTTGCAAATGCGACGATAATTTACGCGTGATTGTTCAGTACCCTCCAGTTGACACATATTCCGGATAGATACTTTGGAGACGGCAGTTTCTCTGCGTACTACGTAATTGGGGTTTTGCATTCCGTAGCTTCGGCTGCCTCACGAGGACATGCTTATTGGCAAACCGAGTTACTGCCCTGTTCATATAGTGATGAGTCAATCACAACTTCTGGCCAACTTGCACCACCAAGTCCCCATGGTAGGCTGGGTTTGTAGTAGCTCCTTTCAAGACTGCTCGTGGAGAACCGGATGCACCTCGTTCAGTGTATCAGAAATAATGACATTGTAGTCACTACAATCCACTTGAACTTCGTTACAAAGGTTACTGGCTATGTACGGCTCATTGGCTAAGGTGTAGTCTGGTTTAGACGTTCTCTGAGAGGCCCAACAGCATGGGGAACACATACGGTTTCCCGTTAAGTCGACCGCATCTTAAAAGTTTTATGTTGGAGCACTTAGCACAGCATGAGTCTAAATGGAATTAAACTTAAACCGGGGGTGTTTAAAATCGTCCATAAATAGGAGCTGCGACAATCCTGTTGAGAATGGCTCACGTATGACATTATTATGCTGCTCGTTGTTGCCCATTAAGAAAGCTGGAGGACAGTAAATTGCACTAGTCAGACAGGATGACGTGTCAGTGCAATGCACACGTCTCATATGTGAGTCATACCACAAACGTTCTCATGCAGTCGGCGTGAGCTACAGCACCGCTGTTCGCGCTTCCATAGTTTCGATGAAGTGGGGTAGATCCTGGGAAACTCAATTTTTCGCCTTCAATCTCTTTCCCACCTACGGCAACCGACTTTACTCCAGTACACGTTCCAAGGATCTCTCCTATCTTTTTACTAAGGAAAACCGCATTTATTTGAAAAATGACATTGAGTGATTCTTCGAGCCACAGTACCGCTTGGTCTGAGCCATGATTGTTGAAGTGTTTGAATTGTTCACTAGGGTTCGTTTAATGTGTTGCCAATTTGCGGGTGAACATGGAACCTGTTTGCGGAAGGCACGTCTTTCTCTCCCCTTCTTGTTCGTGTTTTTGTTAAAGCCATCATTCCGGGTTGATTGTCTGACGTCTTCAATTTTCATCTTGTTTCTAACTATATTTGAACATTTCTTAGACTTCTCTGAAACATGCTGTTGCAACTCATCACACTACCATCTGGATCCTGTTGTTCTAGTGAGTTTAAAGTTTTATCATTTTCATTTATTTTTGGAGGGCCTTGCACAGTTCTGTAATTTGGTTGTTTACTTAAACACCTGGTGGACGTACACTTGAAGTGAAAGAGTTGTTGTTTCGCATATACTCCTCAGTGTCATGTAACCCCATTCCTTCCACCGCTGTTTTAACGTTTTCGAGAGTCGTAAAATCGTTTCGTTTATCTGACAATCTCAGCCGATATTAACGGATTCACGAACTACGTTTAACTCACTGATAAACCTGAATCTACTCGAAGAGTTACTAGTGACCGCTTATTAGTAAACGAAGTGTGCAGTTGAAAAAATACACTTTCCGCTTTACCACTCCTAAAGGTGGTTGCGTACATGTTACTGGAGATTGTATGCTATATACCTCACGCGGACAGTTATAAAAGAGGTTTATCCTTTTTCAGTTGTGAGGTCCATGGATTCCACCTGTATGTAAATAAATTGAAGTCACCTGATTGATTTATTCGTCAATGTGTAATCATCTTTCGGGGGTATGCTTGCTATTAACTGTATAGTTTGGCTTCCTAAGATCATTTGTCGATCGGCTCTGCGGGTTCTTGTGTTTACGTCAGAAACATAGATTATCAGATCAGTTGATTGGTATCACTTGCGATGGTAACCTTATATATTGGTTATTCATGCTCTGCCAGTCGCTCGATCACTTCAAGCAACCTTGGTTGAGCGCAGAAATGTGAACATCTTAGTTTACTGCTACTTACCTGCGTCTAGAGTGGAATAACTAGCTTACCTGGAAATCAAATGAAATCGTATCCACGGATATAAGCTTTTTGCGTGCGTAATTCTGAAGAGTACCCGTGAGGAAAGCTTGCGGGAAATAGAAACCGCTGATCCAGAATACAGACGGGATCCCATTCCCAATCCAGTAGTTGATAAATTCGACACGTAGTATTAAGTCTTCAATCCATGCGGCCAATGGCTTCAAGCTTGGATAAGCCTTGTTAGCCCACATTGTTGGCACGCGGTTGTTAAACAGGGAGCCGGCCATCTCTTCCAAACTGGCTGACATGACCACCAATCCTTTGAGCGCTTTTAGTAGGTCATTCAGGGTAGCGTGTATCGCGGTCAGCAGATTATTGTACCTGTCAGGATGTAAATTTGCAGTAAATCTTACGATCGATTCCAAAAAAACCCGTAGGACTTCCGTTACATTGAATTCTAACTATCTCTGTGTGTGACCTCTGTATGTGCATCCATCAAGCATGATCAATCACGCACGTATTTAGACCTAAAAGTGCTGTTGTCGTGTTTTAAAACAGCATAAACCTTGAAAAACGATGGAAGGAAATAAGGTAACGTGGGCACTTAAAACATCACGAACCATTTCGACCTATACTGCTACCTTGACGTGGTGGTCGGGCTTGTGTACTGTTTTGATCCGGCGGGCTATGCTGACTAGGACTCCCGTCCTTCCAGGTGCAACCTTGTCAGACAGGCCAAAGGGGAGCAGTCAGACGAAAAGCAGTTACACTCATAGGATTGTATGTCGCACTGCTGACCGCGTAGGAGTGCTTAGGCAGTGAGGCACGATCCTATGGGCATACAGCAGAACTATTTTTATAGTTGCGGCACTGCTGTCTTCCGTATCAGGAAGAAGGG
>QNGE01001736.1:72508-90782 GCA_008508345.1 Paragonimus westermani
GTTGGTTAGAGACGCTATCCGAGATGGCGGTGTGTCGCAGTCAATGGCGTACCTGTATCCATACCATTTCTAGTTCTTCCATTTAGTCTTCTTCAGTCTTTTTTGTCCTTCGTAGTACTCTTTCCTTCTAGGATATTCCACGTCACTGTTGAGGTGAGCGGCGGCCCGAGCCACAGAACCTTTTGGTCAGGCTCATGGCTGTTTTGATGATGATGGATGATGATGCATCTGTGTTAACAGATGAACAATCAAAACAATACGAGTTGATCTATGTTGCTGGTTGATTCTTTTACTTAAGCTATAGAGTGGAAACGAATTAACATTCCGTCTTCTTTTCAGTGGTATCTTTAAGTTTGCCTTTGCTGTTTGCGGGAATATTTTTTTCGGCAATCTTGTAGGTTTATATTACGTAGGTGTTTGAAGTCGTTTGTTATATCAACTGAGCTGTCTGCAATAAGACTCGGTCAAGCTATAATCAGCCTTGTCTTGCGGAAACACTAAATTACTAAAGTCAACATACCACCCAGAGAGTGGGTTTCCAGTTATTTCTTCTTGATGGTAACGGTTGCGTGGTCTGTTTATGGGTTCTTATTTTACATATCGCGTCATATCTCAACGTTCGAATGAACGAACGTCTATGGGAGCTTAAGAATCTGCTTCAGAATCAACCTGATTGCTGGATGACAGTCAGGGGTCATGTGTTGTATACGAATCATATTTTTTTCCACTAACGTAGAGGCAATGAGAGAAAGACATAGGACTGCTCAGGAGCATTTAATCGCAAAAGTTGTCAACAGCATGCAAACCAAACACTCTAAGTAGACTCATTCAAAACAGTAAGATGAAAGCTAATGCCAGACGTCACTTCATTTATCGTCTGGTCACGTAGATCAAACAACAGCTTATGTGTGGTCAATCTATAAATAAGGTCGATGGTTTGGGCTTCTGAGGTAGTTGCATCAGATACTCTTTGATCTGTTAAGTTGGATTACACTGAGTGCTGTTTGGAATCATTTTTTCAGAAGATCAAACAGCCTGAAATCGGATTATTCTCCTTCTCCCAAAATTACTTTACCCTCTAGGCGTCGTATTCGCCTTGGTTTTCCACGGTTGAAGTCTTGTTTGCATCAACCGTCTACTCTGATTGTTTGTGTAAATAAAAAAAATTAAACATCACTACCGACATTCTACAAGTTATTCTGAAACTAAGCATATTTACGGATTCAGTGTGTTTGGTCATCCGGTAGGCACTCACCTGATCACTTCCTGCGTAAGCACTGTGTTCATCGACTGCTCATACATCACCGGATATCGCTGAACTACTTCGGCTAGGTTGAACGGATGTGGCGTTTTAACCAACAGTGAGCAGCTAATCTCTTCGACGACGTCCTCGCGTTGCTGCCCGGCACCTCCACCCGGGGACGAGCGTGGCTGTAGTTGAAGCAGATTGCCAAGCAAAGTGAACGTTTCGTTCTGGGCAAATGTGATGTTTGCGTTCTCGTGCAATCCGAAGATTTCCGGAGGATCATTGATTGGGAACGATCGAATATATTCCAAATAGGTCTGCATAAGAACGGGGAGCAAAAGGTAAAGCGTTAGTATGCGTACCGAGTTAACAGGGTTGGGATTTTATTAAAAAAATTGTATCAACATCGGTAGTATTCATTTCGGAATGCCATCTAACGGGGTTACCTGACGATGGCCATTTCATATCTAACCTTATGAAACCTCTGCACTCGATTCCAAAAGATTTCACAAACTCAAAGTACCGTACTACAGCGGTCTGTTCAACACTTAACCTTCTAGAGTAGTCAATCTTACATATTTTTTAACCTTGCGTTTATCACGTAGGAAAGCGGTTTTAGTGATATGTTGTTCAACAGAGCTGAGTGGATCAGTTTTTTAAAATTCGGTAAACGAAAATTCCAAGATCATTGATTGTGAAGCCTTTCTGTAGCTGGTCATACTACAAATCTGGCCAGCTGTATTCCTTTTACAATAACTCAATCTCAAAATCTTGACTGTCAGAGAAGCCATGATGACTTAATAGCAATCATCGGCGTTGAATGCACAAAGAGAATTACTTGTCCCGTTAGTTTATCATGAATGTGACTTTTCTGTCCCCCATTCATTCTGTATGGTAACGCATATATTCTATTTTTCAAATAAATGGCATTGGAAAGAAACGATACTGTTCCATTCCGCGATACGAGTTTTCTTGTCATCCCAATAAGATAGACAAAACGAACTTAATGGTGTAAAGATCTTCAGCGATGTAACTCAATCTCCTACATAACGAATGCATTGGAATGCTTCACATTCATAAAAGCTTACCGCATGGTCTGTAGTGCCAGGCAGTTGATGATAAATGTTGGAAGGTGAGTAGGAATGGTCATCCTGTAACACGCGATTGTTGTAGTACTCTCCCAGAATACTCATCGCACACCGCCTATCCCAGTCGTCTGTAATTCGGCCTCCGTAGTTGATATGCCCAGCGGTGTAACAAAGCACCTATACGTAGAAAAGAAACATTTCTTTACGCGGTGTATAAATTGTGTGGAAATTAACCGCACCAGTGAGATCGCGGTATCGCACAAAAGTTGCACCTTTTTACCATTTGTCACAGTGGACATTGTATCATGAAGTCACCATATCGAAACAAGAACCTGTTTGTTTACGTGCCACATAGTTTATATTCAGGTAAATTGTATCGCCAAAATGAGAAAGAAAACGTCCGGTTTGTTTTGATCCTACCATGCCTCCTAACTGCACTCATGCAATATCGTGTCAACTCAGAAGAAAAGGCAATTGGATTAACGTGCTGCTTCCAAATATAATTGGCCGATTTTTTAAAAATAAAACCTTAATTTTCCATCCCGCAGTGCCCCGCCTCCCCAACCAAGTGGCCAGCGCGTGCCAACATGCGAATTTCACGTAACCACTCAGATACCTGTGTGCATAATATTTATAGTTAGTGAAACTAAAAGTGTGGTGCTTTTCAACTATGGTGATTCTGAAATTTTCCATTATTCGGGCAAATTCATTAAAAAATTAAACTGGACAACGCTCACAGCTGATCGCAAGTCTAATATTCAGCCAGCCTCTTTCGAAAAGCATCTGTTTTGATTCACAAGTCTTAATCGCATGGTCACTGACTGGAGTCAACAAACGCCCTGTGAGGGAGCAGGCGAAAGTTCTACTGACGAACCCCGACAACAGCGAAACTCAAATCTAGTGCTGTCTTTCGAGACAGGATAGCTTGGAGATGCATCTGAATGCGAGATCTGCAATCGAGTGGTGTTCACACTGATACTGATCAAATCCCCTATTTTTTAGCAAGGTTAATAAACTCGTGGATTTCATTTGGAGTTAACAGGCGGTACCTGTGTCTCCCGTCGAGACGGTGGGGTAACATGATTATTACAAACGAAAGTAATTGAACGTTCAGAGGTTACGGTTTCGTAATGTTTAATGAGGTCAGAGGTGTAGTGATCAATACGACTGCCTCTTGAAAGGGTGACCGGCATTCAAGCCCCAGTAGTGGCAAAGACGTGAGTCTAGTAGATCTCGAGACTGGCTGGGAATTCTGGCTAAATGCAAAGGCTGCGATCAAGTGCGAGTGACAGTCAAATCAAATCAACCAAATCTCGAATTATTCATCAGTGATTATGAATGGCTCAGTGATCAAAGTGTGTTTTGTTTCAGTGTGAGCAGATTGGCGTACGCTGGCTACGTGCTGAAGAACAGGAAACCTTAATAGAAGTACGGATGGTATAAGTCGGTATTGAACGTATGGTTTACTTATTTCAGTGTTTCACTCACCTTATAGGGTGTGACTGCGTATTCAGTGAGGAACATGACGAGCTGATCCATACAAATCCTCAAATCGCCCGTGGTGAATTCATATGGAATATTGAAGCCCAATGGTCCAAACTTTTTCCGCTCAATTAATACGCCATTGAAAAATGCCAAGGAAAGGAGCAGGTGTCTGAAGACGCTGTTCTGCAATTAAGAACCAGAAAATGTTACTAGAATAAGATGTACTCAGATGTCTATTTTTACAGCCGATATATTGCTCTCTACGATGGTGTTGACCCACAGCAGTAGGGTTGCAGACGGCATGCAGGGCATAGTTGCCTCAATATGCCTATTCAAAATAAAGTTCAAAATATCACCAGATGACTATTGCTTGTCATTCACACCCCCTAAATGAACTTAAAGTACAATTGATTTCTATTCTGCTCCAACAATTCTGTGTTTTTCTTAACCACAAATACATGGTGCTTTAGTACGCAAACCAGTGTTAACTAAAATAAACAGGATGGTCACATACAAGATACTACAACCATACCTCTTCAAAGTGTCAACCAACTGTCGGACTCAGTCACAACAAATAAATCTGCTATTGCACCATGTGAAATTCCATCGATCCACTGCGAATGAGCGCATAATCACAACTGAACTCCCTTGTCCACTAATCCACCAGTGTTGTATATAAGTAGGTGCTCTTGTGGATTCCCCACAGTCATAGTTAACGACGTTTTGTTCTTACAGTCCACTCAACCCATCAGACAGTACGGTGGACAAACCAACTGCCTGGATTTGCAAGAGAAAGGGAGTGTTCAAATGTACACGCCAAAATCTGGAAAACACTGCAACACTAACATATTGTTCACTTCAGAAACAGGGCTAGAACTTCAAGTTATTAAGTAACAGACGAATTGACAGCATCGCAGAATTTTCTACAGCAGTCACACTCAGTAAGGTGGCTCTACAACCGACGGCGACTGTCTCACACAACAGTACTTGTAAACTACGTTCGGAAAGGATGGGATATCTAAATGACTGAGATGTCTACATAGAGCATACCTTGTCTGCGACATTGGCCAGATATTGGTCATTAATCGAATTATAAGTTCGCATCAGGTTAGCTTTCAGTCCTTTGGGAGGCTCCACAGTCATTTTCGACCCGTTTTGTAAAATAAACACGGGAAAATCGGGACTTGGCATGCTGGTCAGCCACAGACGGAAGTCACGGTGTACCTGTGTAATGGAAGGCCAATCGAGCAAAGCCGCAAAATGTGAATTCAGAATCTACGAAGATGATCAAGCAGGTTTACGATTTTACTGTTCAAAGGTACAAAATCCGTACGTAAGACAGAAAGAATTTGTAACGTGCCTAATAAAAATAAGCCTATCTTTGTAAGCCCTTAAGCGGCCAAGTTGATATGATCTGAACAATCCCGAAACCTTAAATCCTTCAGATGCAACGTATGCATCAGTTTTAAGAGTTCGGTTTTTTGCCGTGATTTCATTAACTGATCTTGAACTTGATGTCTATTACTTTGTATTTCATTAGTTAGGCTTCTGGACCGTTAGGAGTAACATTAAATTGACACGCCTAGCGTGCTAAACCCGTACTGTGGTGTCAACACATGGGGTTCGCATTCACAATGTTCCGTTGTTTGGGTATAAAATCGATTAATGAGAACTTTGCCAGTTTTACTTTGACTGCTTAAATCATCCTTCCCGTAGTCATTTCCTTCGTACTGAGTTCATAGTCGATTTAATACCTTTTTACGTTTCAACCAAACAGTAGAGCTATATGTGAAAGATTTATCGCTGATCAAGTTAAACCGAGGGAATCTGAGGATATTTTTCCAACTGATTAGCATTAAGTTTACATGTAAGCAGTTTTCCAAAATGACGCTCAAGTCCACATCCGAATGTCCTGTAGCTTGTTTCCTTCGACAGAATTTGTTCAACTCAGTATGGACACAATGGTGTTGAATGGGGATTTTGGGAGTTAGAATTCCTTAGCATGGAACATTCACACTGGTCGCCCGTGGGCTGAGATGAAGAAAGCAATAACTGCTCTTGGTGAAGAATCGTTATTTTCTGGGAATTTTTCTGACCAAAATTGAACATCGTTATGATTGGTTTTATATTGCCACGGTCGGGCCTGTCTATAGATGTAGTCAAGACGGCCTACAATGGTCATTTCCATTTGATTAGCAAGCAAATTCAACTTCTGTGAAAACTCACCCGATCTTTATCAATTTGTTCTACCAAACGTTCCAGTACCGGCATCCACGATGGAGCAAGATGACAGTTCTGGAAGAACACCCAAATTCCTCGGTCCATGGCAGCACGCATCAGTTCTTCGGCTCTTGGACCCTGACCTTGACCGAGCGATATGGCTGACAGTTTCTTTCCACCAAAGCGCATCTCATCTGCGAATTTGTACAAGTCTGATGCAGGATCGGTACCCTGTGACACAAATTGCACGATTGGTTACCACAAAAATGGATTAACTATGCGAAATATGAAGCCCGGGTCAGTTACCTAATGTTTTCTTTGCAGAAGTCTGCTTTCTGATTTGCTTAAACGAGGCTATCAGAAGAAACAACTTGCGATATAAATTAATTGCACACTTTACAAATTGCGAAAGCATGATTTGTATCGCACTAAAACTGGTACAACTTCAAGACAAAAGTCAGCGATGAGTCGGAAATTCGGTTTGATATCATCACATACTCCCCTGACAAGCGTCACAACTCGGATATTTTGGTAAACAGATTGAGAATAAAACAACGTTAGGAGCAAATTGTGATACTCTACGTTTCAACCACCTCGGGTGGCCTTCCTCAAGGGTGTTGTAATCGAAATAACATTAGCAAACGTAGAATATTACAACTCACTCCTAACGTTGTGTTATTCTCAATCTGTTTATGAATAACGTTAAACACAACAAACGAACTGTTTGACTTCATTCGTACTAAATTTGGTGCGGATATCTTACGGTAGTTATTGTGTGTGTATGCATGTGTGCGTTTAGCCCACGTATATGTAAACTGTTCGGGATAGGGTGGTTGGCGGAGATGCTGCAAATCCTTCCTGTGTAGTGTTCTTGTGATCGCAAAGGACGCTTGGCTTGCAAAGTCGTTTATTGCGCAAACTCCCGTACAGGTCGTCAAAAATTGAACCACGAACGCGTACACTCATTTGCACGGTAGACGTGCACTCACATACATTGGGTGACAGTACGTTGTCATTCGCCTTGGATGAAGTTCTCACACAGCACGTATACACTATTCCGATAGTCTTTTGTCCGTCGTCTTTCTGGCGTTCGGGGCTTGCTCTTTTGTTGCTGAATGTCGCCTGTGGGTAACATACTGCTTGTGAGTAGAATACTACTCACAATGAAACTGCTTGTTATACATCAGTGTTACTGTTGCCCATCCACTAAACCCTACCAAACGACTGGCAGTTACAGGCCATCGGATCGATCCACCGCTTGTGGTGTATTAGCGACCAGCAAGGCTTCTGTGGGTAGACGTTCTTCGTAGTTACAGAAGTCGCTTTTTAGCACGTGGGATGGTTGAAGTCAACTGGATGTTGGTTGAGGATTGCGTGTGCTGCGATGGCCGAATCATGTTCTAATTTCCGAAGTTGCTGAGTGTCGGTAGGAGGCTTCTCACTACACCTTACATGTTCTCTGGTGAGTACTTCCAGCTGTCGCGCGGTCTATCCAATATACGAAGCTTGATAATCCTCTCATTTAATTTCGTAAACACAGCCTGACTGCTACAGAACTGTTCGTTAGTCCTTCAAGTGGACTAACTTATTCTTTAACGTGTTGGTGATCTTAAATTCCATTCTGATGTACTGGTTGAAGACTTCTCCAAGGTATTCGTTCTCTACGGAATAACGATAATCGATAATCAATTCCTGGGCTGACTGCTCTTATTACAAAGTAGTTCTTGAATTGGACGTACAATATTGTTACAATGACGATTAGCTTTCAGTGTCGAATTTGTAGTCTTGTATTCTTTCGATAGCTCATCCTCGGAACTGGCTAATAACAATGCCCTGTGAAACAAACAAGAAGGAATTCCTTGACCGGCTCTGGTTCATCTGATTCTACACTTTCTATTCATGTTTGCACCTGGGGTCGCCATTTGATACATCTGAACCAAGGACAGGTCAATGTACACACAGGCAGGCACTCGAAAAAGAAAGCCGCCGATTCGTTCCAGCTTATTGTCCTTCCTGCTCCTCTTCATAGGAGCGATTAACTAAATAAACAGTAAAGTATGGCGATAAAAACGGCATCCTTTTGGAACGAACATGGAAAGGGCAGTTCACAGTCCAACACAAGAACAAGAGAAGTCTGATAAACATATTGGGAATAATACAATGTTGTGTTATTTTCAATCTGTTCAGCAATAGCATGTTAAACACAACACCTAAACTGTCTGACTTCATTCGTACTAAATTTGGTACGAATATCGTATTACAGGCTTTGAGTTTATTGTGACACCCTAAGGATCAGTCAGATCACTTTGTGTGCCTTAAGCCGAGTTGGGATTGTGCTGTTTTGTTTCCGAGCTACTCACACGAACATCATTGGTGAGATGGGGCGGAAAAAAATTATCGTCGTGCTCAGTACCCCCAT
Source organism: Paragonimus westermani (assembly GCA_008508345.1). Classification (NCBI taxonomy): domain Eukaryota; kingdom Metazoa; phylum Platyhelminthes; class Trematoda; order Plagiorchiida; family Troglotrematidae; genus Paragonimus; species Paragonimus westermani. The sequence goes on from QNGE01001736.1 coordinate 80,967, forward strand.
AAGTATTCACTTAAACGGTTGACAATAATTCACCCTTCTCATTTCTGCCTTAGTGTTTAAAGTTTGTGGTGCACGGCAATTAAAAAGTATTCACCTAGATAACTGACAATGAGTAGAATACCACATTTTAAATGTTGTTAAGCTCACGTTGCATATGCCGTCTGCAAAGTTTCGTTTTCAGACAGAATGCACAATTGTGCCTAGGTCAACAAAGGTTGACGTTGTGGTAACATGCACAACCCAAACAAATATGAATAAATATGTAGGTCGTTTTATCATGCTTTCCGGATAGATAACATACTCCTAGTGGATTAATCTTAATGTTTGTGATTTTACGTGTCATATTCAAGCAGAGTACTTTGTTTGACAAATTTTATGGTCACATGGTGCCTGGGCATCATTCGGTCACCTAGATCTAGCCCAATAGACCTAAGCTAAACACCACTCGATCATTTGGTGCAGTGATAAGCAGTGTTCACTACCTTCTACTGTGTTGGTGAACTCCACAACTGATTCATTCACTAGAAGTGGGTATTGACTGTACAACAGGGAGTTAGATGTTGCCGTGTGACGGACATCCAGAAATAGTGTTAGTTTTGTGCAGCCTGTATTATCGTTTGGTATGTTGCTACCTACTACTTGTGTTGTTAATCACAGTTTCTCGTTTGTCATCTGGTTTCATTAATTATTTCGCTTGCTACTTCAAACTTATTAGTTTGTGAACATAGAAAGCTGACCTGAAACGATCAATCTGGAGCGCTTCAACAAACCGCAAGAATCTTGGATCGGAATGACGCAACAGGATTTTGAGTGCACAAGTTGAATCGATAACGTGACCAGTGTTCAGGACACCTGAAGTGGCTGATGAGTGCACACAGCAAGGTCCACGTCCCTATCATTTCCTCCGGCTCTTAAGAAGGACCAAACTGAAGGCGACCGACGATAAACTTAAACCTATTGCGGCTGACCACGTAGAAACTGCACAAATGCAACTGGCTAGGTTGCGTGAAACACGTTGTCATCTTCCGTCAATCGTCGAAAATTTGACATTGTGTAATCGTATCTTGTTTACACTATTGTGTAAGATGATCATCGATCTTACGAAAAGGACTTATATCAATCGCATACGGAAGTCACATATAAAGCATACCCAGGAACCAATTCTAATAGATCCCGGTAAGTAGGTATTGAACTGTTCTTCTGTACAATCGAATTCGTTGCAGCTAGAAACGTTGACCCTAGGTTTTGATTATAAAATACTCTCGCGCAAGCATAATCGTATTTATATTGAAGCCAAATTTGATAGTCTTATCAATCAATTATATGATCTCTAACTAACTGGTGCTGACAACCTAGGCTAAAAACTAAATTCACCGATACAGCTCATGGGTTTATCATGACTCCGATCAACGGCCGGCGTGCTATTACCAATCGTTAAGAGAGCTTAAGTCAAAAAACTGAAATACTTAAGCTGAATAAGGTCTCTAGGGCTGTCATTTTTGACAGATACCTGTGTTCAGAAGATTCCAATATTGGATGGCCGGAAGAAGTTTCAATGAACAGACGGATGGACAATGTCACCGAAACAGAAGACCACATAGGGTGATATCTACAACTACACTCACGAACTATTGATGAGATGACGTACAAATCTTCTAAGCCATGTGGACCGTCAACCTCCCAGCCCTACGATCTGCCGAGGACGCATAAGTCTGGGATACCGCTTAGGGCAATTTTGCTGATGTCAAACTCTCCATACCACAAGTTGGTGCGCTGGCTAGTCGCTATCCCAACCCCATTAAAACAAAAGTTTCAGGCACACTTCAACAAAGATTCTTCCGAACTGATCAGTGACCTAGGCAAAATCAACCTTATAATGAACTGATATGCTTTGTAGACATTCAGTGACTAATCACAAATGTCCAGGGGTATCAAGCGATTGATTATATTTGTAAGCTGGTCGAAGCGAATCACGTTACATTGTCACTCCCAACTGATATACTGAAGGAAAGTCTGCATCTCCGCACTGAGAATGTCAGTTTTCTTTTTCTCGAGCAGTCCTATCGTCGAATGGATGGAGCAGCCGTGGGAAGTCCCCTGGACCCCATATTAGCAGACTTTTTCAGGCTAAGAGTTGAGCAAGAGCTACCTACAGAAATGGCAAGCTCGTCATATTGCAAGTGTTACGTCGGCAACATTAATATTCGGTCAATCCAATTAGGTGACAGGTAACGTGGCCAAACGCTTAAATAGTTTACTGATGAGTAGTCGGAGATTCGGTTTATTATTTTCAAGATGAACATCACTCACATTTGATCGCAGCGTTCGCATTCAGATAGACTTTCCAGTCAGCCTCTTTCGAAATGAAGCACTAGACTCGAGTTTCGCTCTCATTAGAGCTCATCAGGAGTGCATATCCTTGCCACGGCACGGATTTGAACTCTGGCCATTCCAACCATGAGGCAACCGTGTTGACCACTGCGCCACTGACTTCACATTAGGCACGACCGAATTATCAAATCTGAACGCTCAACCACTCTCGCTTGTGAGCGAAAAATAGTTGTCACCCTAACCTGAAGTTTATGTATCAATTTGAAACACAAAACTGCCTGCCATTTTCTAGACATACTTATAAGTCGCCGAGAAGACGCCTCGTTCAGAACAGCCGTCTACAGGAAATCCACATGGTCCGACCACTACTTTAACTTCGGCGGCTTTACGTCGGCCCAACATGAATATGCAGTAGTAAGTATGCTCTTCACACGAGCGAGATGGATCAGTATTCGTTGCAGTCTTGCAGAGGAACTAGACTTTACCACTTCTATTCCACAATCAAGTGGTTACCTCCTCCAGAAGGTTCATAGACAGGCATTGTGGACAAAAAGTGCCAACCGAGTAGGTGGTCGTTGTAGAAAAGAAAAGGGTCTACATAGACTTACCTCTTAAGAGTGATCACATCATGCAGCAACAGCATAGCGATTGGGAATTTCATTTTAACGAATATGTAATGCAGCTGAACTTTCGGACCCAGACAGTACCAGTGCCTTTAATCAAAGGGGACAACCTATTCGTGCCACCTCACATTGTGTTTATCAATTTACATGTAACTGAGGAGAAATTTATGTAGACAGAACCGAAAGATTCTTGATCTCTTGATTGAAGGAACACTTGCTTAAATAAACACAAAAGTCTGTGTTACCAAAGAGTAGCGACGTTGATGAAACACCTAAACAACCAGTCCCATCAGTCGCTAAACACGTTCTGACCACGGGTCATGCTATTGATCCAGACCGTGTATTTAGAATCTTGTTACCATATTCGTCTTATTGGTGTGTTAACCGACTAACTTGACAAATGACCTAATTCGAAAGGCACACTGGCTGCGTGACTTTTTCGTTGATCACATCGGCTCGCACGGCATCAAGCATCTTTTGTGTGTTGTTTTTGTCAATAATCTGTCCGTAATCGTTGGTTGCAAATTTTCCGGTGGTCTGGATCCTCCACTTTTGTGATGGGACTTGGTCGCTCTTATAACAAACTTTCTGACACGACTAGTACATCTGTAACCCACTTTATTTGACCACTGACTTATCGACATAGTAAGGTTCATCGATAGCGTGTCACACAAGTGGCAAACCCAAGTCCACTTGTACGTGTGCAATAACCACGGTCTGAGCCTTCGGTCTTAAATATGTTGGTCAATGCTGTTGTCATTTAACCTGTTCACTTCAAACAAGCTGACCTGTGACAGAACGAAGATCAAAGGTGAGGAGGGCGAACTATCTTTGAAAACTTCTGGTAAGCTGGTCGACTGTGGCTCCACAAACCGCTGTCCCAGGTGATGAGTCACAAAATCCTGCATTGCGTTGGTCACTTTGTCGGCTCTTAAACATCGCAGCAGAAGAATACGCTGAAAACTGTCTAGGTTATCTTGCCATGGCTGTGGAAATTGAGCTCTGTGAGGCTCAAGTGAATCAAAGATGATCTTGAAACCGTCACGGTTTTCTGTTATGCCCTCGGGAAGGGTGGCGAAGTTGGGCAATGCAGTCAGAGTGAGCACGTCTCCCCACATGCGATCAGAAATCCACTCCGGCGCAGGGTTCGGTACTTCCCTTGGCTTAGTAGTCCCACCAGCTAACAGGTAACGATATTCATCCTGAAATGGAAATAGCAAAATATTATAATTTTAAGAGAGATCTTAAGATAGCACTCATTAATCCGAATTTTTCAAATAAGTTGAAATAACGAAACCTTGCTGTAAACCCAATAGGTTTATCTGCGGCTTTTGCCGATGAGTAGTTTGGCTCTATGGTTTCGTTTTATCCGTCCAATCGAGGTTAGCTGTTTGCAAATCATCTGTAAACTGGATTCGCCAATGAGAATATCACTAACAGACATGAAACCGAATAAGAGGATTTCAACTATGTGACAGATGTGCTCGGTAAAATATCTAATAAACACATTTCTCCAAGTACTACACAATCTAGCTAAAATGCTAACTAGCCTCTTGCAACAATTGAACAATAGTCACCCATCTGGCGTGAATGTTTTGTTGGGGGAAGAGAACGGCGTTCCCCTGTGCATGATAACATGCTAAATTGTCCAAGGGTGGCCTAATTACGTCAACGCATCTCAGTCATCATGTGAAGCGAACTGAAAATTAAAGACGGATGTTTAATCGGGAGATTCATAGTCATAATAATACCACGATTAGTGCATGCTTATTTCGCGAGTGAAAGAAAGCACCCCTCAGGCAAGGTCCGGGAAACAGACGAACTGCTATACACGGTAGTTTATTTTCAATTATGGTACCAAATATCTAGTTACTGAGTGTGGCATATGCTACGCGTACATATTAGTTAACACTCTGTTTCCCTGAAATTAATGGTACTGATCTCATTGTACCTATTATTGGTAAAGGCAACCCGTTCTCATCTCATCAGTAGCTCCTGGAAAGTAAATATCTCGAATGTATCATATCGTATGGCAGTAACAATTGTATGGAATAAATAGGACACAAAGAACCCGTTAGGAATTGGGTCCAGTTTCTGCTACCTCCCCTTTTTGGCTAATAAATTAGAACGTGTTTTTCTTCTTGAGGTTTTACAGCAATTAATCATCAGATGGCCACCGCAGTCGATGTGCCTGAATGGAAAAAGCCAAAAGGTAACAATCAGGAAAACATGGTGCCTTCATATCTGATTACCGTCATCGGCATTTTTCAGTTAGCATCAGAACTGATGGTACGTAGAGTCGATAGTACAACTGGTTGCTAGAGTGTGCAGTTTCTCTAATGATGAGTCAGTTTCCATAACACAAAGACAACCGAGCAAGCTCGTTGAATGAAGAGAGCTCATCGTACAGCCACAAGAACCACAAACGCTCCACTTTTTGGAGAAGATTTGGCCCAACGTCACAAGGCTCCCATATCAGCAAGCGATACTTCAAACGCATAGGTAGATTTACGCTCTCTGGTGGAGGGACAGGTCAAAGGTGACCTACTCCAGGTTGAACCTACTCGCGGTCCTATAAGTGAACTAAAAATGATTTAGCGGCGTTGAGTCTGTCATCACCATGCGTCCATCTTTGTTCCCGTATACTCCAGAATGTGTGACGTGCTTGTTGACATTGATTTCCGTTCGACCTATTAATCCGTTATGCTACTGATTGATCCCGTCTCTTCATCTCGGCACCATTGATATTTCATGCACAGTGTGATTTGCACGCTGATAATCAGGCTACAAATTCGCCTTAATAATTGCTGGACATATAAGGACGGTGGTACTAATCGGCTTAATATAAATACATTCGTGTTTTCACTCAATATAAGCAAAGTATACCGCAGCAGAGAAAATGAAGAAGGATATAACCGGACTGGAAGAGCAACCGAATGATAGCCTGGTAACCGGTCCTGTCGGACCCACACAAGCCGACTGAAAATATCTTGAAAAAACGGAAACTGATACAGCTGTATTTCGTTGTCACCCGTCTTAGGCTTCAGCGTAAGTGACATTCGCATGTACGCAGTTGTTGTGCCTGTGATGTCCGTTAGATGATGGCTCACGCTTTCACCTAATGATTGACTATTTATTTGATATCTTCATTCTAGCGAAAATGACTGTCTTCACTCGTCCAGGCAATTCGGTACCTTATCTGTACGGTAGGCGCTACCTTCGGACTACTGAGTTAATCGCACGTAACACTCTTCCAGCCTTAATTAAATAACAAGAGTAGACTGTTCAATTCAATCAGTCAGGCTAAAGTGATCTACACAAGAAAGTGCCCACATGATGTTTAATTTTTTATGAATCAAATCATCGACCACGTAGCGGTCAAGAAAACTGTGTTTGCAATCAACTCACCGGATTGATTAGACCCTTATTTTGCAAGATTCGGATAGCGACCAAGAAGGCAAACATGAGCTTGTGCTTTTCAAATAAACTTCGGCACACGTTCGAATATAGACTGAATGTGAAATAGTTGTTAATGTTAACAACACGCTGAGGGACGTTGTCTAGGTAGAGAATGTGGGGAAAAGGACAGTTATCAGCAGTGAAATGGATGGATAACCGACAAGAAAACATTATTTTAAGGTGAATATTTGAATTCAATACACTACAAACGGTACATGTATAACCGTGGTTATATCGGTCCGTTTTATGATAAACAAAGTACATTTTAAAATTTCGGAAAGTGTACTCGATGCAAATGAGATGTTTAAAGAAATCGTTTTCGAGGTGAATGATAGCTCTGAAAACTAAAACGCGATGGATTTTAGGCTAGTGGATTATAAAGTTAGGCCGTCGTGCGCAACGTTGATTTACTTGTTAACTAGAAGTTTATTCAACCGCTCAACACTAGACAGCAGCAGCTAAGACAGCTGAACTTTAAATTGACGACCTCGCAATCGGGAGTCACTGGCGTTACCAATGAACAAGCTCGAGCTCTATAAAAGCTGTTGTGGGAACAAAATACTCTGACCAATCAATCGCTGAGGACTTGAGCTGACCTACTGTCAGTTGGGCAAGACTTTAATTTGTTTTCCCCACTGATTTAAGTAGACACCCATTCTTGATTAATATGTCACAACCGTAATCATGCATTCCAGCAGTGATTAAGAGACAGGCTGTATTTGTATACAAACAGGTTCTATAATGATTCCTATTGGGATGAACACTGCAACTGGACTTACGCTCAAGCCATCGTGAACGGCTTCGATTTCGCGAACGCCGTTGTTGAGCGGTGTATTTCTACGAGTATAGAGCCGAATTGTGTGGTCACTTACAGTGTGCCTGTCTGCCTCTACAAGGTTAGTAATACACGAGCCCTCTTTGGTTTGTCCCAGCGATCGAAGTCGAAGGACTCATGAGAATGTTTCAACAAGACGCTGACAACACAACACCTGTGGCTCAATCTACACACACCCCATCCAGTGGTGGCCAACAAATAAGACCGGGGAGCACGTGGTCGAAAGCCTTCGAATCCCATCTTGCCCATATTCGTCAGCTAGGTGGTTGACTGGTTTGAAAGTAGAACCCCGGCCTTTCTGAAAACATTCTCCAATGGTAGTCTCCAAGATAGAAAGACAACTACATGCTGAGGACAGTATGCCTTATTTGGACACGCTAATTCTCTCGCTGGTTCGTTTCTCGGAAAGGTCCGTATTTGTTCACAGTTAGACTGTGTCTAAATTGGCAGCTTCGCCAAATTGCTTGTCAGTAATACATAGTAACAACTTAAGCCAAGAGGAAAAAAGGACAAGTGAAATATGGACGGAATAAATGTATGGAAGTAGACCTATATCTGTGCATTCTATGCAGAATGAGTGAATTAAATGGATTGACATTGTGCTTTAAAGAGCCTTAGAAAATCACACTCAAATACATCAGAGGAAAAAGCTAAAAGCTACCGTGGTTCAAACTCCTGAACACAGAGCATGTGATTCAGCAGGTGATTAGGGTCACTAGTTTATGCGAATGAGAAACACCTAATCGAGTTCACTGGTCCATGTCCAACGGATTCGCCATGTGGAGCAATGTTCAATCACATTTCATCGCTAATCAGAACTTGTGTTTAACGGGGGATTGGTGAGTGTATACCGACTGAATTGGAACGGCCTGTACACAAACAAATGAAGCAATCAGTTGATACTAGCTGTCTGTGTGTTTATTACTGAGAGGTACCAGACTTTTGAATAGGAGAGAGTTCACCTGTAAGACCTTCCCAGTTATCAAAATTGTGTTTGATTGATCCTGTCCAACTCCTTCTCGTGACTTATAGCCTGAACGGGGTGCTGTAAACGCTTGATTACTTGCGTGCATACTTTAGAAGTATCTCTATGATACACCTCATGGCCTTGGACTCATATTACAGAGTCTCATTAACAGCCTCAACGGTGTTGAAACTGTAAAAAATTTCGTGAGCACGATGTGTCTGACACTAAACCCAAGGGTATACCATCTACGCTTACTTATCCATAATCATCTGTAGAGTGGTCAGCAAGATTACGTCCATAGTTGCAAGGATATAACCTATCCAGCCATCCCGGTGTAAGGATGAAAGATCGTTCCTGTGATCGTTTGAGATCGGTGGCGTATAATGATGCGAGCTGACCTGGTGGCAATAGAAACTATGAAGCAGCCCCGTTGATTGTTGGACCATGCCTCTACGCATTTGTCATAATGAATTTATATAACTACTTCTCAACACTGGTTTCTAATTTTTCTACAGTAGACTACTAGTTCACATCAGCGAACATTATCTCAGGAACATGAAACGACTCGACACACCAGTAATCCGACGAGGAGTTTGCTACACATTATTTTGGGTCAATCGTGAGCGTGATGTTTAGCAACTGTACCAAGACAGCCAGGTGATTCAACTTACCAGCTTTGTCCGCATTCACAATCCCATTGAGAAATATATTGACGAACCATTCCAGTGAATATTGATACATCGGGTCGATATTTGCAAGATCAGCAACACAAAAGAACAAAATTTGCGTACGCACCGCCACCGGGATATACTTGCTACGAGTCTCATCAATGTCATTTTCCGTCTGTTCGGCAATCAAAACTTTGGCCTGGATCTCACTGGATTTCAATTTTGAGGCTTCCAGCGTCTGAATAAGGTCAACATCATCCACCGGAGAGCCTTCTGTGGCGCTCAAACGTTCTAATATTTTATCTTCGATCTCCTTCAGTTCTTGTTTCATTTTGGCGTTGCTGACAATCAACTGATTCTTCGCCTCCTCTAAATCCGGCCTTTCTTCTGCTACCACTATACCTAGCAGCTGATCTTCCAAACCATCCGGTGATAAGGTGAAATTGACCAAAGTTACTTTCGTCGATACTTCCGGCTTATAGTGAGGATTTGGAAGTTTCGTTGTAATGTAAAATCGAAAGTCATCATGGTACGGAATCACAGCATCTCCTAACTTAATCACGGTCGCACCCTGGTGTTTGTAGGTCTGTTTGAGTAGCACTGGTTCCAGAGCCGGATCAAGTTCTTCGCCAACATTCTCAAGTAAACAAGGTTTTCCAAATCGAATAGAATTTTCTAGACTACGCAAGAAGTCCTTATCTGACATTTTGATCACAGTCATACCCTCATGTGAGCCCAACGCTTTGATCCATTTGTTGGCTTGACCCTGTGGATCAATAAACAGAGGCCATCTTCGTGAGAATTGGACAATGACGGCATTTTCAATGGATAACACATTCTTTGGTAGACCGAAGATGTGCCAATTGCGCAGTTCGACCGGATCTCCATAGGTCTGCATTAACGTGGGTGCCGGGTCTGAGGTATGGGGGACAC
>QNGE01001736.1:91289-117512 GCA_008508345.1 Paragonimus westermani
TCCTCAGTGAATAACAATTTGTCCAATCCGATCCTGGTACGATTACGTGCTACGGTCACTTCCTGTTTCTTCAGCCCGTATATCTTTGAAAATACACCCAGTAATTCTAGAAAACTTGTTGGGGTCACATAGTTGTGGCGGTTCAGTTCCTGTTTCATCAGATCCGTACTTCGCATCACTGACTGGTGCAAGTCGATGCACATCTGAACCATCGATTTGATCGTTTTCTCATCCACGTTTAGTTCGGGCATTTGTTGAAGCGTACGATAAGCAACCGACTCCAATGCTTCTGACGGCCAGGGACTGAACCAGTCGATGGTGCAGCTGATGGTCAGTTGACAAAGGCAGGGAATTGTCGCAATCGGGCACGAAAGATTTCCCCAATAGGACTCATGGTGATAACGGTGTGTAAGTTTGCACGAACACGTTTGGTGTAACAGTTGAATAGATTGGTCTTGGTTGGCTGTAGATTCTGATCGGCAACTACTGTTTTCATCGCGTCGAAGATCTTGTCCAGATCGTCCAGGGTGTATATGTTGGGCACATCGCCAGCGTTCAAAATGTTATTGATATCTTCTAGGAAAGATTCTGATTTAATCTGTAGGAAGATAACAGATGAAAAATACGTTAATTATTTTTATCCTTGCGTGTAGCCGGCATTCCCACTGGATGAGAATTCAAACCGTCTATTCCATCACTAATCTGTAGTGGTCACTGCCATGAAATAAGAAAACTAAAACAAGAATACCACTTCAGTATGATCACCTATCGATATGCAGTTCATGTCGGGTTGCATACTTGTTTGGGCTCGTTAGTGGGAGGTGACGAGTAAAGGATTCATATTCATAGTCATCGTACCAAATTTCTGGGCTCTTAACCTCTAAGTTATCGGTCTGCTCTAGCTGCGTCGCTGACTGGACGTGGTCGCGCGCACCTACAATCCAGAGTGGTCACAATCCCATGCCGTTCGTACGCTGCCCAATCTTCGCTTTCCCAGTTCCCACCTGATACGAGGTGCATGGGTGAAACCACAAGAGGTGCAACGTAAGTAACTTCTACAACATACGTCTTCCAGTGTCGTTTGACTTCGGTAACTCTAACAGATTAATCCGGACACACTACTGTCGGGCATAACTTTCCGACTTACGGACACAACCTAGGGACGTGCGCTAACTGTGAGTTCAAAAGGGTGACAGTGAAAACAGATAATTTGCTTTTGGGATGGAAAACTAATGGGTCAGTTGGCCATCATAACAAGTCACTTTCACCAGACTGTTGAGTAAGAGCTTCAGACGGTGGTAGTAGGTTATTGGTTATGTGCACAAATCGAAACAATTCAGATGATAGAGACAGTCATCATGACGGAAATCGAGTGTGCAAGATAAGGAGTATTGAATTGTAAGCAACCACACTGTGTTCAAAGATGCTCGTGACAGAAGTTCGAGCAAAATTAAGGAGAAAAGCAACTGTCGTTATAACCTCCTATTAGAAAAAGTTGTCGTGCACAACAATGGACAGTTCGAGGAAAGTCCCCATGTATCCAAAACCCAAGAACACCAACAACAAAATGAGTCTCGTAAATTTCACGCGGTTGACTTCTGGATGATAATGTGGCCGCTCGGCGAAAGCGCAGGTTGCTTCTGACGCCAGTCAGTCAAGGAGGCAAAACACAATTACTGTGAGCTAGTGTACACAACCTTCACTCAAATCGACAAAATGTCGACGTGGTGACGTCATCAGTAAGTCTTCAGTCGAAACGTGAAGCAACGATTCGGAAGACCGAGTATACGTTCAGAAACTTGTGTCGAGCAGGGCGGCTGCGGCCAGCGATTGCACCAGGTTCGTGGAAGTTGGTTCCTGACCAATCCGCCGTCAGTTCGTGTGTTACTGGTCACGTGATATTCGCAAACCTCTGGCTGCGTCTTGCGCGTGACCAAGTCAATTTGCGGTCGCGTTCGCACCCAGACAGCAGCGTCTGGTTAAATCTGACCGACAGGGCTTTAACCACGCAGCAACACGCTGTCATGCAACTGAATGGCCTGAACGCAGCGTTGCTAGCTTGGATCAGAGCGACCTCACAAGTACTGCATACACAAGTGGAACGAGATTCTAGCTCGCGGCATACACAGCGTCACATGTTTCATCATCACCAAACAAGCCCTCATCCAATTGACCTTTTTCTCATTTTTGGCTTCTCGAGACGTCAGTTATCATTGGTGGTTAGTCTAGCTAGCACGGAATTGGGGAACTCATGATAGATGGAGTCGCGAACCCGTTTTAAATCTCTGCTATGGTCCGGTTTTCAAACCAATCGTCCTTCCCAATCGCTGCCGTGAGTTTATTCTAAATCCACTTTCTGTGTATTCTGCTGATGCTGTTCGTGTCATCTCTTTCGCCTCAGTTACCACAAGATGGCGTGGACGACAACATGTTCGAGAAATCACACCTATCCCCACTGCTGATTAAGCTTCTTGATTTCTGGCAGTCCGATCATACCCTATTGTTTTTGCAACCCCGACCTATACCACGTGACAAAGTTATGTCCGTCCTATCGTTTGGCGATATTTCTTTTAATAACAAGCGACAACACCCCTCTTACGCAAAAAAGAAGCAAACGTCATCAAAAAGCTGCATGTAAAAGTTTGCTTACATAATTATACTAGATGTTATACACAAATGTATAAATAATGGCCACAATAACATTGTTCGTTCACCGCTGTGCAGTAACCGTATAATTGAATAGTATAATGTGTCAAAGTAATCGTTGGTTCGGTCATCGATCTGTACACATTGGCGTATTTGGACAGTTGGTAAGCTACTCAGCGGAATAGCGCTTCTATGGAAAGCTAAAATCCCCTGGATTTCTTAACTGGTCAGTTTGCTTCCCGGCGGCATGAACCACACAGGTGTATTCATATGGGGTTTGGTTGCACGACAATTAGTTCACACCTAAGCCATCGCTGAAGAGGCCTGGCAACTGTAATGTTGAAATAGAAGTCATGTATATTTTGTTCTCAAATCAAACCACATTTAAATAATCGGTTAACATAATGAGAGAGGGTCAGACTGAACGCACCATTGCAACCTGAGGCGGCCATTTTTCATAACTCTGTACTTACTTCCCATAAAATGTATGTAAATCGGACCCAGCTTACTAACTTTCTAATAACATTTCTTCGCCTGCCGAAAAAGTGTATATTATGGAATTGATGGTCGCAAAAACAGCTCTATACCATCGAGTGGACGTGTTGTTTTGTTACAAAATCCACATTACCCAATGGATTGCACCGTGACTAGACTTTAGCTGAAGATGAACAATATCCTGGACATTACTGTCAACCCCGACAAACAGACTTTTTTTGACATTGTGGGAGTACAAAACGTTTGACCGTGTGTCTCACTCTGAACACAAACGTTTGCAACAGCCACTGGATGATGTACACATTGGCGATCGTCAACTCTGTCAACATTTTGCGCACCTGTGAAGTTTGTAGAGTAACAAGTTCATAAATGTAAGATGTCCACACCAAATATGGTACGAATGAATTCAAACAGCTTGGGCGTCGTGTTTAACATTTTATTTCGACTACAACATTCTTGAGGAAGGCCGCTTGTGGCGAGTTGAGTATTACAACCTGCTCGTAACATTGTGTTATTCTCAGTCCATTTGTTAAGTCCATAGATGATTGTGAACATCATCCAGCCTGGATCAATAGCGGAGTCACCAAGACGATTACCAGCGCAATTGTTGCACACCTCGTTGATACCAATCATACTGTCAACCTGGCCTCCTCGTTTCGTCTGATTTACCGAGTCAAAGGCATTCACTCAAAAGCTGTCAGATGCCGAATTTTGGCCACGGCTGAAGCGATCGGAATTCGATTGAATAATCCACCTTTGTGCGCACAAAAGCGCTTTGTTCAGGCGTTGAGGTTGCCATGGTCAAACATCCACACCACGACTGATCAAAACACCATGGTTCCAGTTACGTCATAATGGTGACATAATCGTATCAAAACGTCGTCTCCGTGTGTGCCTATGACGTGTCTGACCTCACTTGAACTTGCCATTTGTTTTGTTCGCTTTCCCATGAAAACTCGACTGTATTTCAGACCCCATGTCGGCTAGTTTTCATGTTATTAGAAAAGCAGTCCTGACTTTCTTATTGACATGAGAACCAGTCATATTCCCCCATCTATACTCCTGGATGGCCGTACCTTTTAGGCTGACAATAAATCAGAAATTACAGTCTATAACGGACGCTTTCTCATCCTGCCTCTAATGGTGGAGTTCCTCATCACTGATGTCCAGTTTGCCATTACCGGCACGGACTTCCTGAACAAATGTGCTTTTTTAAGTAAACATGAAGCATCGTCATTCCCTTGACCTATCACCAACTTGTTCGCCAAGCGCCAAGAGGCGAAAATTGACCCTTATCGTCTCTCAGTTACTCTGACTTGTGTGTGCCCAGAGTGCGCTTCATTGCTCGTTTAACTCCAAGAAATTCCTAAACCCAGTTTGCATAATTTAATCATCAAACACAGCATAGTTCATCGCATCAAAAAAGGACTGCGGGTTCTGACAAGCCTGAAATCACTCGAGAAAGGTTTGACCAAATGCCCAAATGAAAGATTATTCAACCGCAAAGGAACCACGATTATCGCCGCTTCAAGTTGTCTTCAAAGTCTGCGCTAATTGGCTCCCAATCAGTAGGTCATAAATAGCTGCCTGCCTCCTTTTTCACTAAGGTCAACCAGCGTTAACACGGTACAGCATTTCCGACCGGGATGCTCCTGTTGATCTGTGGACAGACAAACAGTTCCGCTTAACTTACTGAATTTACTGGCCACTGATCTTAATCCATTCAACAAAACCAAATCGTTTTATATTACTATAATTGCCTCTTGTAGACTACGCATCCAACGTTATTCTTGATAGTCGATACACTTGCGACTGTAGTGACGAGAGACGGTCGCACCATACTACATACACCACCACTATTCAGTAGCGAGGCGACAGCATGGATCGGAATGGCCGCGGGACAAATGCGGGAGATACGGGAAGGATCATTAGAAGGCGGCATCACATGGAATGGCTTTTGCCACATGAGGGAACTGAGACTTTGTGTCCAAAGCGACCGGAACATCCTCAGATCAGTGTTGTGTGCAAATGAGTGTCTTTGTTCGTAGTCAGGTTGAGACGCATAACTCGTGTACTTGTTTCCCCAAATAAACAACCTCTGTGCATTTCACCCCCTTTGGGTCACAACACGACTAACGTGCTTCACTTTTGGAAGTAAAATCGCTTGTGTGAGTTTAGTAAATCGTCAAACAAGCGGTCCTGATGCGATTAAATATAGATCTATCATGAAAAAATGAAAGATTAGGCATGGGATATTTCCGGGATGTTATGTTTTCATAAGTTCATGACCTTTTGCTCCAGCTGAAATGCGCGAAAATCTCCTCAGAGCTACTCACAATATGTCGCACTCAGGAACTGAAAGACAGCAAAACACATTAGTAGACGTCTTGTTTGGTTAAACGTGAACAAGCATATTGATGAGTGGACATTCTGCAGCTTCTGCAAACTCCACCCTCACTCCTCCTAGGAGAGTTAGATCCTCCCGATAAGCACCTCGGTTACGTGCTTACTAACATTGTTGACCTCAACCACTTTCGAAGTGTCGTTAATATCTCCTCGACAGACTGACACAATTGTTGGAAGCATATCAACGTTTCCGGTACATCTTCCAGGATTCTATCTCCCACCTTCGTAGTCAGAGAGACCACGTTTGTCGGCCTAGAGTTTACCATAACCGATGATCATGGTTTGCACAGGCTGAATCCCATGTATTCGATCCGTTGACATTTCCCACGGGATTCAAAGTATCAGCACAACCGATCAACGAAATTGCTGAAGGATTTCTCAGGACCCCTAAACTCCCACGGGCCGACAAACTCGGGCTGACTGCTTGATCTGATGAACTTCATATTGTGCTTCCTTACATAAGAAATTCTATTCGTTTCGGTGGCCTGCGTTCCCCAGTTAAGCTCATGTATGACAATACATTTAGTTTACCTAGTTTCTTACTAACTGTATCTCTAAAAAATTACTTTACACAATCAGTTACGCAAGTCGCCTGCAGCATTACGTGTCCAGAATGTCCTAATAACCACCGCGCTCAAACGAAAAACCAACTTCCCTCACAAATTCATCAATGCATCACACGTCTATGCACGTTGTGGTAAGCCTCGAAAACTTCTGCTACCGGTTTGAAAAGATCAATATCATGTTCTGAAGCGATGATCAGCCACATGATAGAGACTGGAGCATCATGCACAATGCACCAGCCGATCGCTCAAACCAAGCGCGACTGATTGAGGACCACTCCAAATGTTTCACCAAACCAAGTCCGGTCGATCGGTCCCTTGTTCTGATGGATATGGGGGTACTCTGTTTCACCCTAAATGCGTTGCTAACATGACACTGTGCCCCCGGTCGTTCTGCTACTTTCTACATGGTGGCGCTAGTCACACGCTGTCCATAAACTGTATCAATTGCACCTTCTGCACGGCCCCGAAAACCCAAGCCTACGTTCGCACTGGCGCAGGTATCCTCGTTTCCAGACTGGCATGTCAGTGATCAAAGCCGAATGATTTCTGTGCATAGCCTTCATCACAGGTGACTTGTACTGCACCACTACGCCTCCAACCACTCACTCCGTATCCAGCGTAAACCTGAAGTAAAATTGAAGGGCGTTTCTATGCCAACTCAGACACGTACATGTTCACACTCCGACGGCTTGATCTGGCGGGGCTGATCGAAATGGTTGGCCTAAACCTCTACACACATCCATTTGGTTGGTCTGCCCAGACACAATGTGACCAACTGGTCGTGAAATAGCATCACAAACGGTCTGACGCACAAACAAAACTACGCCGCCCATCAACGTGCATAAAGCCACGCTGATTAGTCACAACAACCGTTTATTATCTAACTGACTTCGTTTTTGAATGGGGATTCACGAGAACTGACGTAGTGTTAGTGGTTCTCCTAACTATAACAAAATTAGGGAAGTCAATACAAGTTCACCAACTTGGGAAAGTGGTGTCAACGTGTCTCCACTGATGGTCTGACACCATTCTGTTAAAAGTTACGCCTCAGGGAACGGACGACATTGATAGCCAAAGGGCTTTTAAAGGAGATAACCGGGTCAGCGACCAAATGAAACTAGGGATATTAGTATCCACAGCGGGTTGTTGTTGCTGTCAGTGTGATAGGATATCACACAAACACTGAAGTGATTGTAATCGTACCTGACCCACATCATCTGCAGCTTTCAGTTCGTCACGGAAACGATGGCAAATTGGATGACTAGTCCAATGCCATGCAAGTGACTAGCGGCTACATAGTCTACTAACCGAGAGTCATTTCATGATTAATTGACTTCTTAGACTGTTATCCGGACTATGCTAAGAGCACGTCCATCTACCCACTCTCACGGCTAGGATACGTTTGTCCTTTAATCGCTGCATGTTTGTAATGATGTGTCCTTTGTAATCTGAGTAGCGTCATTTAATGCGAACGGAGAAAAACGTCATGCTGTGGTCTGTTGCTCCCATTAGCCGTTACGTGTTCAGCTTATATCATGTGCTAATCTTGTTGACGTTTGGAATGCGAAACCACACATAGATTAGATACTGCCTGATAGATTAAACATAAACAGGACCTTTTAAGGCAGCTTAGGGTGAAAACCGCTGAACTGGGTTTGATAGACAATGTGAGGGTTATTGGACTATCTTGATGTGAGGTAATTTACGGTCAGGTGTAGAAAATGAGCAAGATAGTGCCAAGCAAATGACAGAGGGAGATTTCACTTGCTATTCAAATGTAAATCACAAACACAGAAATCCGTAAACTGTCAGATGAGTCGACTATAGCGAACCTGTGTGTCGGAGAACAAGAATGTGACCGGATGGTCCTCGATTCCTGCAGTTAGCATGATCTTCTTCAAATCGTCTCGCCATTCGCTGAAGCCATAGTTTTTGGACAATTCGATTTGGAAGCAGTCGTATTCAGCCCTGATAGGTGGAATACAAAAAGAAATATATGGCTAACGACGTTTACTCCGGATGGTTGATGATGTAACATGTGTATTCTTGTTGTTCGTCAACTAACTGACAATAAATCACGTTACTTTTGGTCCATACAATGTGAGATATTACCAATCGCGCTTGCTTGCAGATCGTCATGCTTCTCCCGGGTATCCTAAGTGTAATCTATCTGCCTTTAGTCTTCGGAACTGCAGTTCGTCATAGACGACCCATGGTTAGAAGTTGAACTAAATAAACGTAAGCATAATTGCTATTATCTCTCTTCATAAGCGACGGCAAGAAAGACCGTGGAAAATCGCTAGTGGTCATAAATAGATGGTTTCTTCACCTAGGTTTTAAAGTTTCAAATGTAGCTGTCGCTAGTTATCCCCAAATCAGTGATGAACTGAATGCAATTTTAGATTAATAAAGTCCAATGAATCAGTGCCGTCTAGTCTCGTACAGCCCCGTATGTCCAAATGTGTCCCAAAGTTGATTTCTCATGCTCATCTTCAAAAGTTGGATGCCAGAATTACTAACGATTCTAAACCCAGAACGAAACAAAACGTACGATACGCCAACTGCTTATAAGATTTCACGTATGTGTGTAACATTTGTGTTAGTTTTTAACACCAATGAAACATGATTGCTAGTATCATCTCATCGACAAAGCTTCACCAAACCAACGGTAATGGATAACAGTGAAAAGTAATATAAGACCTTTTTGAAATGTGAGCATTTTTTGAATCCATTTCCACAGCGAAATGCGCACACGGTATTGCCCGGGAATCTCGCACTCCATTTTCTACTAGTCTTGTGTGCAAGAATCTTTCTATTCACCCATATTATGAAAAATTCACATTTCTGTACACTCTCTTTGTGACCATTTCTGATAACTTTCAGAAGAGATAAATCGGTATGAACACTCGCTGTTGTGACACAAAAGGCACTTTGGAGAGATGGAATACACATTTGAGATACACACAGCTTGGCATTTAGGTTGCAAACGTTTCATCACCAGGCGAGGTGACATCATCATCACCTCGCCTGGTGATGAAACGTTTGCAACCTAAATGCCAAGCTTGGCGAACATATCAATACCAAAACCATCAACCCGAGCTACAAACAACACCACCACTGTTCTCAACCATCTGAGATACACACATCTTGAGAGGTAGAATTTTCACCATGCATCGAAGCAATAACGCTAACCCGTGTGCCTCAAGCAAGCTGCTGTAAAAAGCCGGAGTATGCTTCTCATTCGGTGCCAATGACTTCTTTAAAGAAGGACTCATCTTTGGCCATGACAGTAGTGCCATTCTGTTCATGCGTAATGAACTAATATCCTCCCCCTCATAGGTTTTGATAACAGAGTGCCTCACCATCAGGATCTCCCAAATCACGATTTTGTATGACAGAAGAGCACAATGTTGCATTGACCAATTCAGACATATGCGGTTTGTAAGTTTGTAAGTTTCTGCTAATTTTGTTGTGGTGTATGTTTTGGTGATTACATTACTTTCTCTATATGCACTGAAAGTTCCAGGATGTCTTTCAGATGAAGAATCGTTCGGATAAGTCTTGCCTCAACGCGGTTCAATCAGATCTGCTTTACCGGTCATTTGACCACATAGTGTGACCTGGAATATTTAAACACTTTGTTTGCAACTGTAGAGATATCTTCCATTCGATCCCATGTCGCTTCGCGCCGCCCATCAGCAAAATATACTTTTCAAAGAATTCAACAACAGTGCGTTTCAAATGTAAAATCTGTAAGTTCACAAATGGAATACAATCGGTCCCTACGATAAAAGACACCCTTTGGGGCAGCATTAAGCGGTCCTTATAATGAGAGTGATCTTTATTTGGGTCATTGTTAACTCAGTTCTACTTTTCAGTTAACACACGCAAAGCGATAACACCTCACTGCCGGGATTAGAATAGGCAACCATTATTGGTTGAAAATCCCAAATTACCCCTTTAGTGTATATGAAACATGGTAATCCCTGTTGCGCCCTTGAAGTGCCGATGGATCTCAATCTTCCGGATGGCCACGTGAAACGGGCAGCTAATCCACGACTGGTGAGTGTATGTTTCGACAACCGTGTTTACCATTACGCTACTGATATGGTCTTGATGAGAAGTCCTACATGGTCAGTCCTCGACTGGGTTTGACTTACTGTCTCGGGCACTCTAAACATTATTCACAAACCAACGTGTCTGAGCTTCTGTTAAGTCGTGCTTAATGTGATATCAAGGGTGAAGTGGCTAACACGGTTGCTTCATGAAAGTGTAGTCGAAGATCATTTCCGGCAAGGTTATGCATTACTGGCGAGCTCTGACAAGGTCAAAACTCAAATCAAGCCGGTGCATTAAAATGAGGGAACATAGTGATAAAATTTAAACATATCACCATCCCCTGACTTCAACTGTGACTCAGTTGCACACGTTTTGGACCAGTTCAGTAGTCAAGTTACATGAAACTCGTACGGATATGTTTTGTTTAGTAGGCACATCTATTTGAAGTCTGGTCCACTGTAATAAACCGATTCAATCATAACTGAAAGGTGTCTAGCATTCGTGCGTGCCTGTGGAGAAAACGCATCTGAATCCATCATCGAAGGAATTATCTCTGATTGTGAGAGCATTTTTTGAAGCGCAAAGAGAATCCTATTAAGAACGTGTGCGATAAGGTACACATTACTGACCAGAGTAGGGGATTTGGATGGTACAAAGTGAACACACTAAGAGGTGTGTTAATTCGACCTTGCTTAATGTAAGGCCAATAAAGTGGTGGTTAATGCGGTTGCCTTGTGTGAATGTAGCTCCGAGTTGAAATCCTGGTCGTGATAGGGGTGGGTTCTGACATAATCGGACTTCGGACAAAATTCCGTTTTTCAAAAGGAACCCGTTGAAGAACCTGTCTGAATGAGATCAAATGTGAGCAGTGAGTAAGCTATATGATGCTCAAACAAACCTTTAGACCCCTTGTTCAACTGGATTTAAGAGAGATATGCTAACATGTGCCATATCATGACGCGGTAAGTTAACAATGGCATCCTTATGAAGTGCAGTTAGTACAGTGCGGTATGGTACACCCCAAGATAACCATACTTTTCAGACCAGTCAGGGTCACATTATAGCAGAAAGGCGTCCAATAAGTCGCAATCTTTATTGTCCAACACGCTGGTTATTATGCTATGCGCGCGCTCGCGTTTATGAGTCATTTCCGGCCCACAACAACCCTGGTTTCCATATGCACATCGTGTGCACTTCGACCCGGTTTGTGTGTCCGACACTTCCTTTCAGGGCGTTTTTCGCCTGTTATTCCTCGTCCGTTGGGCCGATCTCGTTGGGCAATGGCTCGTCCGGTCGCTCATGCTATCTGCAATCCACCCACTACGACCTCTGACCATATTCTACGGCCACGCCGAGATATTCCACCGGATGCTACAATAATCGTGCCTCCGATCTGGATATCCATTTCATTTTACCTGCCGTTCTTTGTCCGTTGGTCCGATCCATTTGAGAGACGGCTCATCCGGTCACCCATGCTGTCCCCGACCCGCTCGCGGCGGGCTTTCAGACGTACCTTGCAGCCTCGTTGCTGTATTCCGCCGAGATTTGGAGCACCCGCACCTCCGGTTTGACAATCCACCACAATATGACAATCACGGGATTTGGCAAGCAAAAACAGTCTGACCAGTTTATACGCTCACATGTATTAAAATATACGAAGCTGTAGGTTGTGTACGCACAGTCAGAATCCCTAAGCAGAAACGTGAATGGTTCGAACTATAAGAACTCGATGTGACCAGTGTAGTAATAGCAGTGGCAAATAGCCCGTACTGTTTCTGAGTACAACCTAACAGTATCTGTTTTCGCTATCACAACCAGACACTGTGAGAAAGAAAACGGAATTTTGACTCACATATGTGATGCTAGCCGGGTTAAGCTTTGACGTCCACTTCCACCCATACCAAGAAGTAGTGCGTTACCTTGCGGTTGGCGAATTATACGAGCGATACGACATATATGTTCGACCGCATACATGAACAAAACCAAGTTCATTTTGGCCATGTTCACTTGGTTGTAGTCGTCCAAATTCTCTTCGATCACTTGTAACACCTGAAAAATAGTATTATGTAGACTTCAAAACATACTGAAGATCTCTGAATGTGAAAAACTCTACCAGATTGACAACAGTTACGACTGATAACGTCCTGATGACGAATCCGATTCTCTGACCTTCTGGCGTGCGTAACACCTGATAAGCAACGGTTTTTGATGGTACGTTCAAGTCATGACACAACAAACAGTTCCATGTGGTTGACTGTTGTAATACAAGGTTCCAAAACAGGTGCATAAATGCGCCTTTGTTTACGAGTAAATGGCCACTTTTCCACTTACACAGATCATAATACATATCTGCTATTAGTATCCAACAATGGTCTAATGACTGCTATTAAACTAGGAAGTAGTTACCACAAGCTGTGCAACTCATATGTCGCATTTCATTTATGGGTAATCTGAGGTTCAACGTTCGTCAAATACTATGAGTGGACATATTAGCAAAAAAATGTATCCACGAAAGCATCCAACGATTGCGTCACTACAATTTGGAAAAATAGCTCCCGTAACAAAATACTTCACATCAAGTGTCTTAATAATCCTGATAGCCTAGTGGATAGGATCTTGGATTCATAAAGTGAATATTGACGGTTCGACTTCGGTTCCGACTACCTTCCAACCTGGTATTTGTAAACAAGGAAAACACTTGTTGTGATGGAGCGTTGATTGACTTGGATAAGCATCCTCAAATGCTCGTATAGATAGCAATGTTCAGTTCATAGTGGGCGGCTTAGAGCAATAAGAATATACCTCGATTCTTGTTCTGTCGTTCAATATGATTGTTAGCAAGAGATCTCAAGCATCATACTAAGTTCACACAACTTTCGTCTCAATGATCCCACTGTCCGTAAATTGCTTTGCTGAACTGCATTGTTAAGTGAAGTTGTATTTAAGAAAGCTTATATGTAATGATTTACGGGACAACAAAAGTTGCTCTCAGATGTGGGAAGTACTCAAACAAACAAGTTGCATTTTCAAAAGTCGTGCGACTAACATCGAGGACACTAACCAAAGTTTTGTCAGTCCATGTGTGGACAGTTTTTTCATGTATAACCTATTAACAAAGTTGGGCTTTCATTCCCCCTACTGAACGTTGTGAGGATGGATAAGAAACAAAGCTAAAAGACCAAAGAGACTATCACCAGTAATTATGGTGGAATATAAAATTTACGACTAATTGATCAGTTCAGGTATTGTTCCCAATACCTGTGAAAGACAGTTGAGAATTTCGGCCGGTTGTTTGCATATTCGTTGTTGTTCGAGAAGTAGTATTAGACCGCGTGGTCTCTAGCACTGAACTCGAACAAATTTTCGTTTGCGGACTTTGGATCAGCTTTTACACCATGGATGTTCTCGTTTAAACAGTTTACACAATTGTAGCTTCTTTGAACAAAAATTGTGATGATCCTTTAAACAGCCCCAACCGGAGAGGATTCATGTTGCTAACACTTCGGGATATTAACGTCGAGCACTATCTTACTCTACTCATTCAATATTATTTCAGTGATAAGAAATTTTAATCGGTTGAATGAAGAAAACTTCTTGTACCATGTAAGCTCACTCAAGCATACTACAAAGACCGATCATTCCATCTGTTTTCTTTACTCTCTACGTTAAATACTTGCTTACTTCTAATACGTCTTTTCCAGATGTGTGGACTGTATTGCATTAGGAAGGCTGCATTCAGTTAATAACCGCTCATTATCTCGCTCTTAATTTCTCTCAGTGTCATATTGTTTTGTGAACACTTTTCTTATGGCTGCCGCCATCGTTCTACCGGCTTTGACATGATTTAAACTGATGATGATATTAGTTCCAGGTCTCCTTATTGTCAAACACAGACGCTTTGTTAGATCACACACGATCGAATTAATATATAGTGTGAAGTAGTTTTTTAGGGACACAAAACCAAACCATTTATATCAATAGTGGTGGTTCAATTTGAAACAAATTATTGATGTTCACACCATCTAACCTCACCTATGGTTTGAATTCAGTTGACGATTTGTCTTGTTTACTTTCTCTCACATCAAATATATTGTTGTCTTAAAGTTGCCTCTACACTTCATGAGAAAAATTTCACATCGTTGATAAGGTCATTCAAAATAAGATCAGCCCAAGTGTGGCGGCGTTCATCATACAATCTTAGCCAACGTGACAAGTTTCAGACACTTATAAGAAGTTTGCAAGAAGAATCTTCTCTGACTCCACCCGAACTGTTTGAATTCATTCATACATCTTCAACGAACAAAAGCTGTTATTTTTACGTACAATATCGTATAGCACTATGATTATCTCCCATATTGCACATTTACTGCTTCCCTACGACCCAGTTTAAGAGGTTTTCTGGTAGGACTTTTTGCTAAATTGGCAATTGGTCATCAAATGAATGGTTTTTGCCGCAGAAACTGTACACTCATGCTGATTTTATAACTTTGCGTTGTCTAATATTTTCCTTGGCTTCATTTGATACGAGTAGCATTGTGAGAAGATGGACACTGTTCGCTCCTATCGGACCTCGAATAACTAAGTGCATTCTCTGATAACTAGGAGCGGTACTATTATTGGTCGTTGGAGAGTAGCATGGTGCGTATATTCGTGAACTAAAGGACACGTTTCAACGTCAGAAGCGGCTACTGGAACAGTGTGTACGCACTATGGGGGACGTCTCACCAGGGCGAAAGATACCGTACTGCTACCCAGTGCGTGTGAATGCACGTCAGCTGTGCAAATGAGTGTACACGGTCGTGTTTAAAGATGATCTGTATGGAAGTTTATGCAATAAACAACTTCGCAGGTCAAGCATCGTTTGCGGCCACAACACCATCTTGCACACCTACTGTCTGACCATGATCAGATATTAAAGACATCGATCGACAGCTATAATAATTTGTATTATTAAGGTGAGCATTTCCCCTCCGTAGTTGCGCATCCATATTGAAGAGTCACCAACAGCTGAACTGACCTGAATTAAATTCAAAAGATAGGGCATTGGTGGCAACGTTTCGAAATCCTAGGACAAGTTACCGATTCGGGATACCTAAATGTAGGTTGACAATATGGCACAATTACGAGTCTAATGGAGCAAGTACATTGGCCTTTGATTAAAATCCGGTCGTTAACCGTTTCCATTTTGATGAGCCTATCCACTCTTCCTCTCAATCTTTTCATATGTGTGTCAAGGAGTGTGCCTGTCACCTAACAGTAATCCAACACTTTTATACCTTGAACAGAGCAGTCAGAACACGAAAACTGGCAGATGTATGCATTTCGTATTGACTCATCAGTACCAAATTTACAATAAAATGGATGGGTTTTTTATAGCAAACACTTAGAAGGGTAGATAACCAATAAGCGGGTTGGGATAAGTCATTAAGTCCAGGAAGTGTCAAGTTCACGAAAAGTTGTTTCTGAACACAGAGAGCCGGTCTGAGTCGATTGATTGCAACTGCTTCAGCAAAACGTAAGGATCTTGGGTTGGAATGACGTAACAGGATTCTGAATGCACAAGATGGATCGATAGCGTGACCGGTAGTCAGAACGTGTCTGGCGACTGAGATTTTAAAAATGGGCTCCAAAACAAATACGATCAACCTTATGTGATGGTATTTTATAAGTAAGACCTAAAGCTAACACTTCTAGTTGCAGTGAATTCAACTGTACTGAAGAACAGTTCAGCACGTACTTACTTGAATCTGGCGGAATTGGTTCTTCGCTGTGCTTCGCAACCTTGTTGAAACCCAGTTTGAAAATCTTATTGATCAGTTATCTGATCCTCAACCATCTAGTGCTGTCGACCTATGTCGGTCAAAGATTAAGTTCACCGATATAGTTTACGGGTTTATCAGGACTCCAATTCATAGCCAGTGTGCTAACACGAGGCAACACCTGCAATCGTTAAGAGAACTTAAGTCAAAAAACGTAGTTATGCTCAGGCTTGTCAAGGGTTCTGGGGCCGTCATTCTAGACAAGGATGCGTACGTACGGAAGATGTCATCAATATTGGATGACCAAACAAGGTTTCGGCGAATAGAGAGAGAGAGAGAGTGGACAATGTTACCGAAATGGAGGACCGCGTGAGACGACATCTTCGGCCGCTCTTGCAGTTGCGGATCATTGGCGAAGCGACGTATAAATTTCTTAAGCCGTGTGGATCGTCAAAACCTCAACTTTGCGGTTTACCGAAGACATACAAGTCTGACAATGGCAAACTCCCCTTACCATAAATTGGCACGCCGGCTAGTTGCTATTCCAACCCTATTGAAACAAAAGTCTCAGAAATACTTCATTAAAGATTCTTTTGAATTGATCAGTGACCCGGATAGAATCAATCTTGCTAACGAAGTAGTGTGCTCTTTAGACGTTCAGTCACTGTTGACAAATGTTCCGCCTTATGAGACGCCTGCCTACATCTGTGAACGAGTTGAAATGAGTGACATTTCGCTGCCGCTTCCTAACGACATATTGAAGAAAACTTTGCTACTCTGTACTGAGAATATTAGTTTTCGTTTTTTCTCGAACAGTCCTACCGTTAAATAGACGGAGTAGCCATGGGAAGTCCACTAGGTCCCATCTTAGCTGACTTGTTCATGCTGAAAATTGAGCAAGCTAGCTACGGAGATAGGAAACTTGCCGTATTACAAACGTTACGTCGATGACACAATAACTTTCAGTCCATCTAAACAGATGATAGATAATCCGGTGCAAAGTCTAATTAGTTATCATCCTAATCTGAAGGTTACTTGTGAATTTGAGGTCAACGGTTGCCTGTCATTTCTAGATATTCCAATGAAGCGTCGGGAAGACGGCTCGGTTAGAAGTGTTTGTGGGAAACCCACGTGGTCAGGCTAATACCTAAAATCCAGCAGCTTGACACCGGTCCAGTATAAACTCTGTTCACAAGAGTAAGACGAATGTGTACGCACGACAGCCTTGCGGAAGAACTAGATTTGATTCTCTCTGTCTTACAATCAAGTGGTTACCCCCAGAAGGTTCATAGATAGGCACAGGAGGCAAAAAGTATCAACTGAAGAGGTGGTCACTGTAGAGAAAAAGAGGTCTACATAGAGCGGCTTTCTAAGGGTGATTACATCATGCATCGAACAACACAGCAATTGAGAATTTCAATTGGGCGAACGTTCTGTGCAGCTGAACTCCGTGTAATCGCTCGGACTCAGAAGTAATCATTGCTTTCAATCAGGGGAGGTCAGCCTATCGGTGCCACTTCACATTATGTTTACCAATTTGTATGTAACTGCGGAGAAAGTTACATAGGCAGAACCGAAAGATGCTTGAGCTCCAGAATGAAGGAACATCTACCAAAATGGGTACAGAGGTCTGTGTCACCGGAGAATGGCAATGTTGCTAAAACGCGTAAAGAGCCATTTTTCTCAGTCGCCAGACACGTTCTGACTACCGGTCACGCTATCGATCCATCTTGTGCATTCAGAATCCTGTTACGTCATTCCAACCCAAGATCCTTACGTTTTGCTGAAGCAGTTGCAATCAGTCGACTCAGACCGGCTCTCTGTGTTCAGAAACAACTGTTCGTGAACTTGACACTTCCTGGACTTAATGACTTATCCCAACCCGCTTATTGGTTATCTACCCTTCTAAGTGTTTGCTATAAAAAACCCATCCATTTTATTGTAAATTTGGTACTGATGAGTCAATACGAAATGCATACATCTGCCAGTTTTCGTGTTCTAACTGCCCTGTTCAAACTGTTCAAGAGAACCAATTGTTCCAAACTTTTCATATATTATTTAGCCTAATGAAAAATACAGCAACGCATAAAGGCAATCTTAAGAGGGCCGAACATTAGTCCTGCACATTCGGTCTTCGCGATCGATTGCAGGCTAAACCCATTTTGGGACGCGAGTTTCAGGGACCCTGTCAGGTATGATGTTTTTCGATCAAGTTGCTAAAGAAACCCACAGTCATCAGACTGTAAGAATAAGTCACACCAATCGTTTCAGTCGCAGTCCCTTGATACACGTTTCTGATCGTTTCACACGGAAACGTCCGAAGTCACTTAGCTGTCTTCCGATTGGGTGAGATCACCAAAGCTTATTCACCTCGGCTTGCATCATGATTGGATCGGTAAGGCCTGCTATATGCACCAGCGTGTATACAAAGCATCAACGGCCCAGGGATTCCAACTGGTTTTCAAACAGAGTTCCTTAACTCTCAACCAGCAGTAGTTAACATAGATTTCCATGGACATAATATATCGGAGTGGAAACGGCATGAATTTGTGTAGGTTTTTACTCTCAACATCGGTGAGTAGTAAGCGGTTTCAAAGCGTAGACTGAGGATTATCTCGATTCAGTTTGTTTGCTCACTGTTGTGGCATCCAACATGAACTGTTGATTCATATTTCGGAATTACTTCGATTTCGTGTTGACTGGTTGGTCTTTCATGAACGTAGCGGTAACCGCTGCTTAAGCTGGTTCGGGTGTGACCTGTGACAGTATGACGGTAATCATCCGACTAGTCGGCCATGTTAGGCGAATTCAGTTTTCCATTGGTAGTAACAGACTGTGAATGAACCTAATCATCAATGATATACGTTCACAAATGAGTCTTATTTGTTAAAAATTCCTGAGTACCTGCAATTACCAAGAGATCATCAGAGCAGAAAGAAGACATATATTGCGATATGTTAACATTTCATTTCCTCTCATCAGTCGCAAACGTAAAACATGCCAGTGATATACATCAAATACTAACGACACACAGGGACTAGACACACATACAAGCACATAATACGGTGAAGAGGAGCACTGAGCCTGTACTGATGGCTCAAAAGGAGGATGTTTGCCTATCCTTGCCACTCAAGGGTGGTCACCTATCCAACGACATAAAACAAATTAAAATCTGCTCTGGCTCAAACGTATACGGCTGCTCAGCAACAGTATCTTGAATGAGTTTACTGGGTCAACTTGATGATATGTTGTCATGACGTGTTTTGCTATTGATGACGTTGGATTTCGAGTGGTCAGTGCACCATGTTGGGACTGGTGCGTCATCTGATATTTCAACCATTTCGGGATTTGTTCGGCGACTCGCTGTGCTAGTTGTCTGTCTGTTCTGCCTATGTAAACGTCACTGCAACTGCAAGTGAACTGGTACACAACACGAGAGACAGAACAGTTTGACAAACTACTTTTGTGTTTGCAGAGAACTGGTCCACTAGTGGTATGAAATAAGCTCAACTGAGCAGCCGTATACGTTCGAGCCATGGCAGATTTTAATTTGTACTTTATGTCGTTGGATAGGTGATCACCCTTGAGTGACAAGAATAGGCAAACATCCTTCTTTTGAGCCGTCAGTACAGGCTCAGAGCTCTTCTTCACCGTCTTATGTGCATCAATGAATTTATCGGGATATCCATTTGTTAATAAAGTTCACCACAACAACTTCTGTTCTGTCTTCAGAGTGTGCGGAGTACAAATACGTTTGGCTCTCTGAAACAGTGT
This sequence comes from Paragonimus westermani, assembly GCA_008508345.1. NCBI lineage: Eukaryota > Metazoa > Platyhelminthes > Trematoda > Plagiorchiida > Troglotrematidae > Paragonimus > Paragonimus westermani. The sequence goes on from QNGE01001736.1 coordinate 110,995, forward strand.
CTAAACCAAACCCCGTTTGTACGCAGTAGGAGCAAAGCGGGGAAACTGCATATATTGACCACTCCAAGTTGCTTTGAGGTGAACTGAGCATTGTAAGGTACCATCCGCACGTCTAGTAATAATTACATCCAAAATAGGTAAACTATTGTTCGACTCCACTTCGCGAGATAAAGATAGGTTTGGGTGAATATTATTGAGAACGTTGAAGAACAAGTCAAAATGAATGGCGTCAGTGAAAGTTAAAATATCATCACCACATGACAACAGATCAAGTTGACCCAGTAAACTCATTCAAGATACTGTTGCGCAACCAAAAGCCAAAATTACTAACTTTCTGTGAAGCGATGCTCATTCGAACTTACCAACCGACGTTCTGTGCACAGAAGTGGTTGAAACAACCGGTCGGGTTGCCATGGTCATGATTACATAATAAGTGGTGTGCTTGTATCTGTGTCTAGTCCCTGTGTGTCGTTAAACATTTGATGTATATAACTGGCATGTTTTGCGTTTGCGACTGATGAGAGTAAATGAAATGTTAACATATCGCAATATCTTCTTTCTGCTCTGGTGAAGTGGTTAAAGGGAACTCAGTGTTTCAAAATTACCAAGAGGTTCACCTCCAAACCCCACGTTTACTCTCAGTGGCCGGTCAGGTAGTCGAGTCCAGCTGTCAGAGCTGTCCTCGATGTGGTTATTTCCAAATTTGTGGTGCCCCTTGGTAGCATATTCAACATCGCCTCCGCCATTTCTTTTGCAGTGGAGATTCCTTTCCATGGTCAGTGTCAAACCTGACCACTTCAGTGAACTCTTCGAAATTCTTCGTGGAATTTCCCATATCTCAATCGTTTGACGATTACGGTCAGGAAATCTTCGCCCTTTAAGCACACAGAGCCAACTTTTCTGCCCATATATTAAGACTTAATTTGCGATAAAAACTGAAACACAGTGTGCATTTGCACACAGTGGTTGTCTCAATTTTTATTAAACGAAACACATTTTGAAAAAGGCCAATAGTAGCATGTAGGATGTCATTGCGCAAGACATCTTACATGCTACTATTGGCTTTTTTCAAATTTATCGATGGGAACCATTGTTCCAAACTAAACATTCTGTTTTTAGACACCTTTTCCTGTGCAAAAGACGAATGACGACTTTGTTTATTTCTCATGCAAACCAGTTGGGTAGTCCTCGGAGCAAGTATTCTGACAATCTATTGTTCACGGGTGTTATGGGTATTCCAGTACATTAGTCACAACTCCAATTCAAGCTTCAATCATGATAGCTATGTGAATAAACAGACTGCTGAAAACTAAATTTATTTGAAGGTACCCCTTTTGCTTACTTGGGCATGGTCCACCATTTCAATATACCTCCAAACGTCACTCGCCGCTGCGGTTAGGAAATCTCCGTACAATAATGGTTGTGATTGCACGTAGTCTGACACACTCAACTGGAATGCAGCCTTGGATTTGTCATTCATCAAGTTGAGGAACCACTCGCGATCCGTATCGTTCACCAGTCGATCTTGGAACACACGTGAAGACTCATGGAACCATAATCGAAGCAGCTGTTCCCGACTACCAACCAGACTGCTTGGCTCCATCATGAGCATACCTTGGAATACTTTGGATAAATCACGCATATTGAACGTGTAGTGACTTTTGGCCGGTGTGGGCAGCATTTGAGATTGAATTGTGGTGTAGACCTCAATTGAAGTGCTTACCAAGGTGTTCGCGTGTGGTAGCAACTGTGCGGCCGGTTTGTCTGGGCCCAATCGTGACAACCACGATCGAAAAATCACACTGAATATGGTCTGCATACTCTGGTCATCCAACTCGTTATACGCGAGGAAATTAAAATGTCGCATCAGGCGGGCTGTGACCGGATTACGACCACCGCCAGGTGGACCCATCGCACCAATGAAATTCACGTCGACCAATTTGCGGAACTCACCAATGCTCTTCAAGTCATACCAGCCACTAAAGTCCATCCACTGGCGAATCAACTCAATCGGTGGCTGTGCTCCGTAGACCTCTAATGCTGGCATGTTCAGGTCATCAATGAAAAATACCAAAAAACGGCCTAATGGTGGACCGTAAACTTGTTTTCTACGTTTGTCTAACTTGCCATCGATTAGATCTTGCGTCTGACGTGCGGTCGTTTTGGCACTGAATATGATGAATTCCGGGATGTATTCTTTGGGCATATCACGCGTCAGCTTGTTCATAATAGTCATGGTCTTACCCGTGCCTGTCGGACCGACACAGAGAACTGGCTTTTTGGCCACCAGTAGCATCTCGATCAGATGACCACTTCGCACATTCTCTATTGTGGGCACAATGATATCGGAGTAGCGAATAGCCGGAGGTATGGTCAGTTCGGGCACGTTGTACATCCAATGTACCCAGCTCATCTAACAAATCAAGGGTACAAAAATCATCAGAGTTTCTGGGACCAAACCAATATCCTACCAACAATAGAGTGTTTGGTATGCAAGTGGGAAACAGGGCGCAAATATCAAGTGAATATGACACCGTAAATTTTCAATGTGATGAAAGCAATTTTGTTAAGCGTCAGTGGCCTATTGGATAGACATGTATAATAATTAGTGAAGTCATCTGTCAACCGTACCATAAACAATAAACTGAGCTTACGTTTCAGTTGGTAACTGCCACCGAATTCTCCATCCGTTGGGTTCTTGCTCTCACAGTTATAAGTGAAACAGGATCGCGCCTTTTGATTCTGGCTTAAACCTGTTGTAGGCATAGACAATGTGTCTTTTAATGTTCTTTAACTATATAGTAAACTGAAATGCGCACTCCACCGGCAGATTCTTTCTAGGCAGATGCAGAATGGGTATCAGGAACTGATTGCTGACCACTACAATATAGAATGTCTTGCCGAAAGTTATTGATGTAGAGCGTTCGTGGGATTCGGACAGTCAAGGTCTAAAGCGTTGAAGTCGAGCAAAAATCAAACAAGTGTGGATTGAATTAACTGAAAAGCACGGAATTTCAAACTGCTTTTTGAGGGTGGACGTCCAAATCAGACTAGCAGAGAACACGATTATTCTCTGAGTGTATGAAAGCGAATCCCTGCAATCACGGATATACGTAGTCCAAGTTATGCTACCCTTAGTTTTCCTGTCTGAACAACAGGGCATAAGATCCAGACGCCCGTTAAACGCTGAATCTTTGGCTAGAATCCTTGGGATGTTAATACTAAATTGGGTAATGACGCGGTGTACACCCATATGAGGTTAGGTTATGCTGGATGAAGAACAGAACTCCGTTTTGGTATTGATATGTTCACCGAGCTTGGCATTTAGGTTGCAAACGCTTCATCACCAACCGAGGTGACATCATCAGTGCGTGAGTGTTTCGGCGTATAATTTTTGAAACACTCGCACTGGTGATGTCACCTCGCTTGGTGATGAAGCGTTTGCAACCTGAATGCCAAGCTCGGCGTACATATCAATACCAAAACCATCAACGCGAGCTATAAGCAACACCACCACTATTCCCAACCATCAGAAACCTACATGAACAGAACTCCACTTTCTAGAGTCAAGAGGAGAGACCTTGAATTTGGTTAGCCAACAACGAATCGTGAGTTGAGAATCCATTTAGTGAAGTTGTTCAGAATTACGGGAATCCTGCACACGAAATCTGCAGTGGAACAACAGAATCATCACCGGGTAATACAGGACATACCCATCGTATGCGTCGCTATAAACGATTAGTACAAATGGAGTCATGCACTGTCTTACCAGAACCGTCGAACAACATATATTTAAATCTGTAATTCACTCCCTTCCAGGACCAGCATTTCCACTGAATCTAAGTCCTATCAAAACTGATTAAAACTACTTTGTTAGGGCAACAAAAATAGAGGGCTTCCACTTGAGGTCGGCAGCCCTGAGGAGGCGTCAAAAGCAGCCTTGAACAAGTACCTCATCAACTATATCAACGAAGCAATTAAAGATGGAACGAAGCGTACTGGTGTGGCATACAGAGCACGAAGTGGGAAGAGTCACTTCAGTGACTGTAAAGACATCTAAAGAGGTTGGTAATTATCTATCTGAAATTAAAAATGTAAAATAGTTCAAAAACTTTGTCGTTCCATCTTATAGTCTTCACTGTCGTTAGAGCTGTTCGCCTTGCACTGCCAATAATGATCGATCTAACTCACCTTTCTCTCAACACCTTCATCCTCTTCATCCCGATTATCTGTACGAAGAAAACCACCGTCATCAAAGCGATAGTCATACACAGTGCCTTCATCAGGAAATGGCAGTACGCTCTGTAAGGAAAAACAGATAACTTAATTAAAAACGTGATAGGCGTTAGCTGGCGTCAAGAAGAAGCCCACACTACTCTTAATAAACAATTGTACTATCAAATCATTAGTGCTACTATTGTCTGTTAATCAAATTACGCAGCCATATCGATAACAGATCATGTTGCACCAGTGTGTTTACGCTGCGAGACCACGCACATCTCAGTGGAACAATTGTGAAATTGTAATTTAGCAAACGTGTCTAAAAATAAGGAAGAAAAGTTTGTGGAATCCACTGGGAGATCCATTTTCCCATAAAATTCAAATAAGGACTTGTATCTGAAATTTTAAAACGGGCCTTTGATTAAAATTGCAGGCATAGGAACATCTTAACTTTGTTTCCGAAAATTACCATAGCTAACCTCATTCTGTCTATTGTTACTTAATCATTTCGGATAAGATTGTACTCTGTATTAGCGGATAACCCATTCTGTATCCAACGCAGGCCTGAGTACGTAACAAATAGAGCAGTTTCAAGTCCTTAACGTGCAGCGTATTTACTGTCATTCGATAACTGAAATCACATTTGACTTGGATACTTCCTAAACTGAGAAGAGAGTGGTCTAAGCTACTGAGCCTCAAAATCGCTGCTGAGAGCAAAAGTTTGTTACACTGGTGATTGATAATTGCAATTAAACTATCAGTTAACTATTCATAATAAATTAAACTGGCCAGCGTGTTGCAACTGTACTCTTTGCTAACCTTTAGCTCTTTCATCTTTCGTCGCAAATAGGCGTCAAACTTCACTCGACCCTCATTGGTGCAAGTTGCTCCAAATGACCAGATTAGTGAGAAAATGAACCAAGATTCCAGTGCCTGACCGATACGGACCAGCACGTCTTCTGTTACCTGACACTACAATAACAGGATAAACGAGTGAGCTAAAAGAATGTCTCAAATAGTTTAGACCACTGCGTTAAACCAATAAAAGCGCTCGATCTGGAATAAGAACGAAGAAATGTGTACAAAATCAAGACTTTACTTATGAGACAAAAAGATGTAAACTGTGGTTCGGTGTTCCACATACTGTTTTCTCTGGTATGAACGTACTAACATATGTTACGTGATCGGAAATGGTGTACACGTGTCATTAGAAATGGATTGAATTAAAGTTGTCACGGTTGTCAACTTCGGCTGCACATTCTTTTGTTTATGCATTCATGGCTGTACTTCTTAACTCTCTTAAACCCTCTTTAACTTCCTTTATACTCAAGTTACACGCGTTTAGACTGTAGGATGTGGTACTGTGTAACATCACAACATTTGCGTCATCTGACCTGTCTGACCTGTCTTCATAATAGAGGGCTAAAGGCAAATTTATGAGTTTCTTACTCAGGCCCAGCGGTTGCGTTGAAAATACAGCCTACACTTTCACGGTGAACTTTCATCGAATAACGACCAGTAGAGTGCGAACTCCAACCGACCCCTTGGGCAGAGATCACAGCAGCTACGTGATTCAACGCTAACTCACCGATTGGCGAATTCACCTGCAGTCGAAGTGACACCAGACGAATTGACGTCTGGCAAACTGACAACAGTCGCTATCCTTTCTACAAACGCTGTAGGCGCATGCGTACGGAACGAATATGAAAAATTTGAAATTGTGCATAGGATCTACAGCATAAGTACACGATCACTTCATGTTTCAGCAATACCTTCCTCACGGTTCACACGACAATCGTTTTTTGCAGCAAACTTACAAATATGGTCACAAAACTGCAAACCGAATTTGGTATGGAAACAGTTACGGACAAACTGTGGGAAATAGACACGACAAATCACTTTGTTAGCCCAGGATGTTTGTGCTACTGTCAAGCTGGTACGCAGACTCAACGTAAACGTCATGTGCTTTGAGAAGCGGATGGGCATAATCACACTGTAGTTGTCGTTCCCATTGTTACTGGTCTGTGTGTAAACCACTCGCCGCGTAATTAGGTTGATTGTTGCCAGCAGTTCACCCGCACTTCTATTGTCCATGTCATAATGTAAAGGAGCACAACGATTGATTTGGCAAGTGGGAATATTTCAACGCTTCAGTAGATGCAGCTGAGAATCCATCGAAGATGTGACCTTGTTCTAATGTGTGGGCGAACGTTTGTCGCAAGTCGACTGAGGCACACTTCTTCCCCACGAAGATAATGACATTGTGCACCAGATTCATTCGGATTAGGTTTTTTTTA